>BGPR01016060.1:1282-35424 GCA_013235015.1 Araneus ventricosus
AAGTATTCAATAGTTTTAATAAATAACGCATAATTAAAAAAATAAACAGTATTGCTAATAAATGAAAAGATAGTAGTAATTAGTTATTTTTCAATAAATTTTAAAATATTTTTAATTAATAAATAAGTTATTTTAATAAATAAACAGTCTGCAGCACATTGAACTCAACAATTGTACAGCAAAGCATGAAAATAAACAGAATAATTCACATTTAACACGTGCACTGTTTTTTACTTTCTCGTATATGAAGTATACAAAGAGAAAGTATTGTAATCGTCAAAAAATTCGAACTCGAAATTTTGACGAATCTCCACGTTTTAGACCTCCCCGAGTCCGAAAAACACAATTTTGGAATTATGTCTGTCTGTGTGTGTGTCTGTGAACATGATAACTCGGAAACTATTAGAGCTACGGGGATGAAGTTTGGTATGTAGTCTTTAAACATAATTTGTAGGTTTCTATCAAATTTTGGACAAAATCCGTCAACGGGAAGTCTGTCTGTATCATGTGAACACTATAACTCAAAAGCTTGAATAGCTAGATGGATAAAATTTGGTACACAGTTTTATCAGCATGAATGTAGGTCCATATAAAATTTTGGGCCAAATCCGTCAAAGGGTCGACTGTCTGTCGGTCTGTATAATTTACCATTGAAACCAATCCGCTATCTCCACGCACATGCGTACGGAAGCAATCGTCTGTGCTCGCGAAAGGAGCGAATTACGCCAGTTTGTCCTTGAGACGGCAAGAGTGAAGAAACCTAGCAGTGTACGATAGATGCGTTTTAATCGGTACGCATCTCTTTGAATTTGATTCTTTACCTAGATATTTTTCAATCGCTATAATGAAAAACCTTCTGATAGTCATTGGATTCTGAATAACAGTAGGTTCGAATTTTTTAGCCCCCGGGGGGGGGGAGGAGAAACGGTCCCTTTTGGGGGAAGTATACGAGAAAGTTTAGGGGAGAACACTCCCGCTGGTATTTATTTAAGTCAGATTTTTTATTGCTTTTCAATACATTGTACAGTAATTAAGTCCTTGATTGAATTGTGGGCTTAAATTATTGACGATCACTAAAGAGACAAGACGCAAGCTTATTGAACGAAAAGAATTCAAAAGCAAAAACAATATTTTGCAATTCTTAGTTTCGAGTTCGACCTAACGAACATAAGCTACACTATCTTAATGCAAAATTCAAGGGGCTGAAGAATTCGTTCGAATTAACACGTTCGCCGACACGACTCACGCCCAAGATTCGAGCACTCTATCCAATTCGATTACCCCTTCTCTGCCATCTCTTAACTATAATAAAGAAGGGGTCATTTAATTAGATAATAGATGTGAATCTCTGGCGTGTTAAACAAGGTCCACTGTAACTATTTTCATGAAATAGTTGTTAAATTTATTATGATAGAATAGTTAATCCCCCCCACCCCATTTAGAAAATGATATATTTAAGAGAAAAGGTATTTTAAGTAACCAATAAATCTTTCTCGTCCTTCTAAGTTTTCAGGAATATCTATAGTTACCTTAATGCTGGGCTTGCGTGAAAGCCAGGCAAATACGGAAAAGATGTCGATGATAAATAAGAGATTAAGGACCAATAATCCATTTGATTTATGATAGAAAAGGGCAACGAAATAGATAAAATGTAAAGTCAGCCCCACCATCGAAAAACGCCTGTTATTACTACTTATTCCTGCACACTTCGGGCCAACATAAAGGTTACAACCCCTCTAAAAACGAGAGAAAGACATCTGACAGCAACATGGAAAAATGACCTTGAAGTCATCCATTTTCCATCTCTCTCCTCCCAGCAGGAGCCATGTTGACAAGAGTGAAAATCTCCCCCCAAAACAGAATGGCCATTTGTCATTATTCCCTTGTCACCGTTACGTTTCGCTGGTTCCTAAACACTTCGCAAGAGATTGTAAAAGACCTCAGCACGTTCTCTGTGACAAACGGAGCCGTTCGAAATGGGGTGGATTCCTGGGTTACGAGGGGTCCTGAATCTTTAGAATATCAATTCTTGTGCATCGTTTGAATGCAGGCCCGGTCGCCTAGGAAATCTGTAAAATAAGGTGTAAGAATAAGCGTATCCTCCGAACATGTGTATTGTGACAAAACATTTTCCTAAACTCTTCCTCCCCCCTTTTATCTTAACAAAAAAGAGTGTATGCCTAAACAACTTAATCTTGATAATGGACAAATTACACCGTCTCTTTCTGAACCGGATCCAGAAAGCCAGTGCTCTAATGATGCTATTAAACTATAAAATAACAATATATACCCCTGAAGAATGAGACAGAAAGGACTACACGGAGGAGGGTTACAGGGGAAAAACAGGAGAATATAGGGGATGTACAGGAAACTAGGGGAACAGGTCAGGGGAGAATGAGGGTTACAAGGTAGGACAGGAGAATAAAGGTCAGAAATAGGAATGAAGGGGCAGGTCACAAGGAGAAAGGTAGCAGGAAAAAGTAGAGGGCAGGGGGGGAGGGTTACACAGGGGGGGAGGGAGGGGGAATGAGGTCGGTACACAGGAGAGGACATGGAGGGTACACAGGAGGGACTGAGGTACAGAGGGATGAGGTTACACAGGGGAAATGAGAGTTGCACTATTGTTATTTTTATAGCTTCAACGACACGAATACTAGTGTGCACCGTCCCAAGACATAGGTATGTGAACCTGGGCCCCTTTCCCTCCCCAACTTAAAACCGTATTTTGTATTGATTTTAATTAATCTCTATTTATGCAATTTTAAGCAGCAAAATTTGACAAACTGAAATAGCAAAACATTTAATTGAGAATCATTTTCAGGAGAGTTAGTTTCACTATATCGCGTATAAAAAAATGGGAAAATTTAAATTTAAAAGTAATTGTATACAGGGTGTCCCAAAAATGTGGAACGAGCATTTATTTCCTTTAATATTGCCTCCCGGCACGAAACTCTTGCGGGGTCTGGCACTCATTGTGTTATACATCCCGGGGATACAAACTCTTAAAACAGCGTACTCAAGAAGTTTCACTGCAATTAACAGATATTTTTTATACCGAAATTTCTTATTATTCATTTCAATCCTTAAACCGTCTTAGTTAATATTAAACTGCGACAAACGTTGGTTTTAATAATGTGATCGTCTTCATTTTAAATGATTTTAAAACATTTTCAGTCAGAACCGATCCTAAACATTGTCAACCTGAGGCAGAAGGATAATTTCTGTACTACAAAAAAAAAAAATGAATATAGAACAAGTTAATCTATTCAAATTTAGCATAAAAATGAAGAAAAAAATGCAACGAAAAACAACCGAGTAATTTACCATGCAAAAAAAATTGGAAGAATCATTGCAATATTATATTAGTGTATAAAAATATCATAATAGGAAGTTTAAGTGTTGAAAATGATACCGAGTTAATATTCTCAAAAATTTAAATCGAAATGTCTCAATATATTCGATTTCAACAAAAACATTAAAATTGAATGGATTTTATATTACAGCTGAAATAATCAGCCGCGAATTTACCGATAATTCCAGTAAAGCATAAATATTCAATTTAAAAAATAATACTTTTCCTTTTTTCATTAATATTTTCAGCTTCAAAATTAAATACTACCTACCTTATTTTAATGTTTCATCAATTCTAATTAATAATATAGAAGTTGAGTTGAATGTTCTAATTTTGTAAAGCTACATTTCCAGCACTGCAAGGCCTCGGTGTTAAGAACGTCAGAAATCACGCACATATAGCTCAATCACCCTATTATCGGCAATATTCAAAATTACAGGTGGAAATAAAATTTCTTATAAGAGGTATACAAAAAAATATACTTAAAAATTCCGCAAAAGGAAGTTTTTCCGTTGTCAACAGCAGTATTTATACTGTGTGGACTTTTGAGGTAATATATCATTATAGCATCTGCTTTATAAAAATGAAAAACACTTACCTGAACGCACTATTTTCCCACGATATCCTTTCGGGCATTGGCATATTCCATGCTGATTGCATCGTCCTCCATTGGCGCATTTCTTATCGCATTCTGGATCAGGACCTGAAATAGCATAATGGGAAAAGATTAGTACAAATCAGGTAAATTAAGCAGAAGGGTGTATACCCTTCTACTTAATATCCCCAAGGTATCTTTTTGTACTAAAAATCGATTATGAGCTACAGCTTTGTAATTGAGGGTAGAATTGAGGATTTGTAATTGAAGGTAGAATTGAGGGTAGAACCGAGGGTTTGTAATTGAGGGTAGAACGGAGGGTTTGTAATTGAGGGTAGAACGGAGGGTTTGTAATTGGGGGTAGAACGGAGGGTTTGTAATTGGGGGTAGAAGTAGAGTGAGAGAGAGATAACAAATAGAACGAAAGAAAGACACTCACCATGATCTCCACACTGCTTCTTGAGCTTCAACCTCAGAGGAGTACCCGGTAGATAGGTGCCTTTATCATTCTCTATTTTTAAACTAATACCAAAGGAGGCCACACCACTCTGATTGCGAAGACAGGGCAGAATAACCTGGAAGATCCTGGATTTTCGGGGAACTTTCCCTTTCGTTTCGATGGATATAAGAGGATCACTCAGGATAGTCTCGTTAAATGACTTCAGTTGATCAAAATCGTAATAGTACTGAAATTAAAGAAAATAATTACAAAATACTTGCGTGGATTTTGAGCTCAGTGTCCTAATTAATCCATATTTAAATGCTGTTGATTAATTAAATTAACATATTTTTTATTGTTTTCACTATCTCGTATACAAAGCATACAAGGCGAAAGTATTGCGATCGTCAAAGATGCTGAAAATTCACGTTTAAGAACTTTCCAAGTCTCAAAAACTATTTTAGAGATATGCAAGTCTACGAAGAACACGCTAACTCAAAAACATAACGAGAGAGATGGATGAAATTCGGTTTCTTTATACCAAAATTGTACATTTCTATCAAATTTTGGAAGAAATCCATCTACTAGTCTGTTCGTATGATAATTCAACGAACAAACGTTCGTGTAATAAATTCAACGAGCTAGAAAGATAAACTTTGGGATATGGTGCTATCAATAGAATTGCAGACTTGCGTCAAATTTTGAGCCAAATCTTTCAGAGAATAGATCGTCTGTTTATGAGTCCATGCGTGTGTGAACATGAGAAATAAAAAACACAGCAAGAAGATCAATGAAATTTACTATGCGATTCTTAAATCACAATTGTAGGTCTATATAAAATTTTACATCCAACCAGTCAACCGGAAAAGGTTCAAAAGGCATCGATTCTCATATCTGTATAATGAAGATAACCAGAAAATGCGCCTTATTGTATAAATATACGAAAAAGTCGAGGAGAGAAGACGCCCGTTTAGGGATGGGAAAAACTGGGCTTTTTTGTTCAGTTTGCCGGTTTTTTCGATTATTTTTTGCCCCGGTTTAAATCGCTTATTTTTTTAAATTCTAAAACCGGGGGACAAAAACCGGGCCGGAAGATAGTCTAGTCAAACCTAAAATCGAGCCTAAAATGTACCAAGTTATAAAGCTTTGAATTTCATCATCTTAGGCCAATCACCGACAACCGATTCCTCGAGGCGTCTGTTAGTTGGCGGATTACTGAGAGAATCTTTATGAAAAGATGAATATTGACCAATGGATTTATTTCCTGCAAAAACAATACTAATAAAAAATTTTGTCTGCAAATTGCGTCTGTTTTCTGTAGCCAAAAAATATTTATCTTTAGGCGAAAATTCTGTGGCTTCCTAAAGATTATCATCTACGTTGAATGTTTCCGATAAGAGGTGTCGACTCACGGAACATCACGCTGCTTAAAGAGTCTTTATGAGCAGATTATATGATAAATATTGGCCAATGAATTAATTTCTTGTGAAAACAATGTTTTAATAAAAAATTTTGTCTATAATACTTATTGCAATAATTACTCATTTATTATTATTACACATTGTATTAATTACTTATTTATAATCATTACTTATTACATTAATTATTGTATTAATACTTATTGTATATTAATAAAAAATTCTGTCCACAAACGTCGCTTTAAAAAAACCAACCAAAACCCGGTTTTTTCAAAAACCGGTTATTTTTTAGCGGTTTTAGCCGCCAGGTTAAACCGGAGGTGAAAAAAACCGGTTTAACCGAAAACCTATTTTTTTTTTTTTTTCTTTCTTTCAATAACCACCACCCCTATTTTCGTTGCCTTATTATAAAGCTCAGACCAGCTGAAGTGACCAGACATGACGGACTGAACCTGCCCCCGCACTAGTACAAATGAGCAAGTAAAATCCCTTTTTTCCTCCCTTTCATTTTTCGGCTTATGCCTTTTTCTCCCTACTGTACATTTATTGTGGTATGAATGTGTGTGTAAATGACCAAATGCAAGAAGCGTGAAAGGGTGAGAGAATGAGATATCTATGGGGACAAAACTAATAAAAATTCTTTTCTTACAGATTAACAAAATTACCTTTCAGGCACCTAAAATATCCAAGTTCAACTCAACTTTCTAACAAGGTCTAAAGGAAACATCTATCAGGAATCGGAGATTTTGAACCATAGGGTTCGTGCGCTCCGTAAAATCCCCATTACTGGTGTTATATTGTGAACTCGTTTCTCAGATTATGTTGCTTTCCAGCAACAGAAAATCTTTGTTGGAAAGAAACTTTCACATAGTTAGTTGGCTTAACAATAAAGGAATGGAAATTAGATCAACTCGGCATAATTTGGTATCATTTGCCAAATCTGGCACCAAATCGAAATTTGGAAAGTTTTGGAAGTAGTACTCAATAAAATATACAAATAAATTCTAGAATATCTTCCAACTTGGTTGCAACCCTATAAAATGTATCTGAGAGCTTGAGTGAATTGCGAATCAAGCAGCGAATTGAAAAGTTGGAAGTTGGTGCTATCTGTGCGTGCCAGAACCTCTTGGGGATTAGGTACATCTGGTACTTCAAATATCGATGTCATTTCTGCAAGCATGTTTCTGATTTTTGTGTTCTTGCAATTATTTTCCTGTGCAGTACTAATCTTCGTAAAATGTAAACTTTCTGCTATGCTAGGCCCACATGCTTTCACATTTTCAAAATTCTATAATATAACTTTGGAATACCAAAAAGCCCCAAGATCTTGTGTACTTAAAACTCATATTTATCTGAACAGTTTTGAATAAAACGTGATATATGAGTGGCAACACACGTGTTAAAAACATTGTAAAAACGAAGCTTTTCTGTTTAACCTTATAGTAAAGCGACGAAATCGAATACATATTTTGTAAAAGCACTTTTCTCGTTCAAAGAATGGATATGTTACTGTGAAAGACCGAAACTGGAGAATGTCCACTTTCACCGGTGAAAGTAGACATTCTCCAAATGTGAATGTTGACATTCACCGGTGACATTACTATGTGAATGTTGACATTCACCGGTGAAAGTCGACATTCTCCAAATTTCGGTCTTTCACGGTAACAGATACAAAATAATACAAATCTATAATGTGAGCATTAAGACCACATGCCGACTTTCATACAGATAGAGTTTTTGAGGCATGTTCACATACACATGAACAGACATACCAGGGAGGTGCGAGATTTCCTATTTCATATTAATCTCAAGGCTGAATTTTGACTATTACAATACTTTCTTTAAGGATACTTCGTCTACCAGAAAGTATAAACAATTAATTTACGAAATGGTATTTTTATAGAAAAGATATATTCCTCTATGGGAAATTTTGGGACTGATCAAACTACTGCTTTCATATTGTTGGTATTTTTGAGAACATTTGATAGAAACAGAATACAAGCAATAACAACACGCAATTGCAACATGTTCAGTATTGTAATTTATTGGTACTAAAGGTTTAAAAACATATTCCGAACTCATCAAATGAAATTATTGAACGTATGGTAGAGTAGATAGATCTTTTCGCATTATTTTAAGAAATTTATTACATTTTGGAAAAATTTAACTGAATCTTTCTTATTTATAAACCGAGTTTTTCATACAGTAATAATAGCAAAAATAATTTTTCTCAAGAATTTCAATAAGAAACGATCTTAATAGCATGTGTAGAGTATCCGACCGGTTTCTGATGCGGAAGAGTATTTTTTATCAAGTTCAATTTGGCAGACAAGGTTTTACGAAATTCTAATCATGCAGCAAAGCTTTCAATCATTTTTGCAGCAGCCATTCATCATGGCTGATATTTATTTTTGCTACTACTTCAGAATTTAATAAACCTTTAATTATTTTTTCTCTAGCTGCTGTTATGCTGAAATGCGATGATTTTTAAAAAAATCAAACAACTTGTTGAATAATAAATTATAAGTTAAAATTTGGAAAATGAGAGATAGAATTATTGCTTATATGCGTCAAGCATTCATTTTAAGGGCAATTTTTAAAAAGGGCATCTACGTGCGTTAAAATGACCACAATTTTTGCAACAAATTTCAGATATTTTTTGACTGAGTTTTAAAATTCCAAAATTAATCCAATTTATTTCTAGTGTAATTGTAAGAGAAAATGGATAGACTATTTAGACGCCATTATCGATTAATGCAGAAACAGGAAACTTCAAATACTTTTCCCCCGTTTCTTTCTGTACTAGTTAATATCTTTCAGTGCATTACAGTTCAATAAGTTTACTATAAAAGTATTTTTAAAAAAGCACCTTTAATTAATATACTTAAAAGTAGAATTTTTTATTTGATTAATTTTGTATTTTCAATTCTTTCATTTATAATAAATTTTTATAAAATATTAAGGAATCTATAAATTAATTTTTCTCAAATTCCCGACAGGTGGCGCCACGCGTACGGATTCAAATATAAATTAATTGATAAGTGATAATTATATTATGAAAATATTAATATAGTTTATTGCCTTAAAAATACACAATTGAACAAAATTTTTGAAACTCTAGCGCAACAGGAAGCGACAGTAAATCGATTACAAAATTCCATTTTTACAAACATGAAACAACTCAAATTAGTTTTAATTTCTTTGCTCTACCTTTTGATCACCGGATTTCCACGTGAAGTTCACTTTGACAACTTCAGCTGGAATAGTTGGCAAGTACTTCTCGAAGTTGGGGTCAAGAATATAAGGCAACACAACGCCATCCGCAATGGCATATATTTCCATGGGGAAGTCTAAAATTAAACATTATATGGAATTTAGATAATGGATTTATTGAGAAATATTGAAACAAAAAATGTTTACATGAAACTTCCAAATCCATTTCCAAGATTGTAGTTCCTAAAAAATCTTCGGAAGAAACTTACTGCTTCCTAGAAGAAAAGAAAAAAAATCGATTAGTCTTCGAATCCATTATAAACAAATCATGTACAATGAAATTGTATAAGAAATTTCGCAGTAGAAATAAGTAGTGAAAATAACGATCAAAACAAAAATTTAATACAACATTTCAACAATGATAAGTATTCGGATCATCAATTACATAAAGATACTGTCACCTTCAACAGATGCTTCAGCATGGATAAGATATTTCGCACACCAAGGAATATGTTCTTCAAATATAACCTTACAACAATAAAAAGTAAGCGGGTCGTCAATTTCATCACACTGTTCCTCAACAAATTCACCGCTACAGACGAGATATTTTGACCACCAAGAATATTCTCTTCGCACTACAAACGAGATGTTTTATCACCAAGTGGCCTATTCTTGGTGGTCCAAGAAGTGGCGAAGAGGATATTATCCTCTTCGTACTATGTACGAGTTATTCCAGCCACTTAGTTAATATAATTTTTAATATCCTTGGTACAGAGAAAGTCAACAGAAAAGCCATAGGTGCTATGAATATGTTTAAATTACTTCTCTTATTTCAAAACTACTCAAAATAAGCGAAAACATTGTCATTTAAAGGAACTAAAATTTCCAAAAGTTAGAAAATATTGGATAACACAATACTGAGTTATCCAATATTTAGTATATGCGGCGATTGTTCTTGCCTGTCAATTTTAAATTGACCGGGTGGGAGCAACAGTTTATACAAAAATCTCATTCAACTAAATACAAACCATTTGATTTCGCAAAACGGACAAAAATCATAACAAGTTCAGAACATGCTCGCGAAAATAACGGCTGATTATCCCATTTGTATCCGTAGTTATCACTAGATATTAGAATAATTCAGCATCATCGTGTGCGTGCCATTTGCTTGCGGATGCAATGGGTTCAATATATTTCCTATTTTTTTTTTAAATTTTAATAAAATAACAGTCAGGCAAGTTCAACTGCATTTTTAAAGAACAGATAATATATTGAAATGCTTTTGGTTCATGTTATCGATCTAAGTAGCATATTATAAGGCTTCATATTTTCTTGGCATGTATGTAAAGTCCATTTGAAAAATAGATAACTAAAACTGCTCAGCGTGTAAGAAAAAAACCTCTATTTTCACGAACGCTTATTCGAGGACAACACTTCAACCACACTCAAAAGACGCTTTCACTACTCCAACACAGATTGCAGGCAGAAAGACAGCAGGGCGCCATGCGGGATGCTAAAACGTTACGAAGACAAATGAATCTCGTAACATCAGGCAACAACTTTCCTTTCAAACTGTACCTTTCTGCAGAAATATTAGACGAGTATAAATAAACGTGCAGAACGACATGGTGTCTCTGCTATCGCCTAATTGTGAAGGCATTGAAATATTTTCCGACATTTTGCTCTTAACCCACTTTCCTCGAGCAACGAGGACATCGTGTCTCAGCTATTCCGTAAAATATGATGCGCTTCATTACTCTAGCGCTGCATATAAATAGATGGTTGTTTTAATCCCACTTGGTGTAGAAAGTCCATGAACCAAGGATTCGCAATAAAGGGGAATTATTCAACTTCTGTGGTCAAAGCGACATTGGAGCTCCTTGATTGTTATTAGATTTAAAAATCTGAGTTCCACAATACATGCTGGTAGGTTGCCTCCCTAGAGGACTTTCAGGAAACTGATATACTGTATCGTCCGCTGATGAAGAAAACCAGGAAAACCTCTAGCAACGAGCCCCAACACGGCGAACAATTTGTTGCGAAAGCGCCGCATATTTACGGATCCTACTATGGTCTGGATTGAGGTCGCTTTTCATTGGCTCTCAGCGTCACGTGACCTCCGCTTGCTTCTGAATGATGTCATAGGATCGCGTTTAGTTTGGATTTCGATTTTTGTCTCAGCTATTGTATCATGGAGAAACTAAAATTATCTTTATCTCGAATTCATCATTCCCTTTAGAAATATCCAAATAATCGTAATTAAAAGATAATTTTGGTTTTTCCATGATACAATAGCTGAGTCAAAAATCGAAATCCAAACTAAGTGCGATCCTATGACATCATTCAGAAGCAAGCGAAGTCACGTGACGCTGAGAGCCAATGAAAAGCGACCTCAATCCAAACCATAGTAGGATCCGTAAATATGCGAAAGCGCCCATATCGGTTTACCAGTTTTCGAATTGCAGCCAAGAACAAAGCTAGAGGATAGAAATCGTAACCTTCTTCCTTCGATTCTTGTTCTGCAACCGTACCATGCTTGCTTTAACTCACTACGCCACTGGTGGGTGTATAAATAACCGTTAGCTTTGTTTCAAAGTGTATGGACTTATCCGCAACGTTGCATATAATTAGAGATTGGAAAATATATAACAGCACTTTAAAAAATTACAAAGCCCAAAATCACCGGAGATTGGGGGGTCAAAGAAGCCCGCATGTTGTGAATACTGTAAAAGCAAACTCTCAGATTTTTTCTACCAAAGGATCAGATATAAAATGTTTCGTCAGTTTGAAAGACTATGCATTGTGTAGAAAAGTATTCAAATCAGGCTATTGATATTCTTGATAAATTTGTTTTCAAAACTGTTTCAAATAAAAGAAGGTAGAATAATAGTTCACTTTTTCGATAGCTTTTTCCGAGGAAGATTCTACAATATTTCACTACAGTCAAAAGTCGGACGACAGGGAGACAGCATGCGGGTTGCCAAAATGGTGCGAAGACAAATGAATCCTAGTAACAGCTGGCGACAACTTCTCTTTCAAACTGTGCCTTTCTGCAGAACTGTCAGAAGGGAGTAAATAAGAGTGCAGAAAAACCTGGTGCGCGAGTTAGGGCCTCATTGTGAAGGTGTTAAGTGCCTGCGACACGCTTTGACAAACTAACAATTGGCGCCGTGTCGTTCTTTGATGAAGTGACATCCCTATCGTTAATCACGTGTCAAAAGCAACGAGTTGTCAGCACGCGATTATCCTCGCTGTGCGTTTTCGAATTGGGGGGGTTTAGAGGGAAAGAAAGAAGATTTAAAGTTCGTGCGTTTACAGATTACTGAATATTATACGATTTTGTACTATGAGCGTGACCCAAAAGGGGATCGCGTATGAAACTTTTGGGGGTACACCAAGTAGATGCAAATAAGTTAGAACAGGGTTCTTTAAACTTTTTACCACTAGCGACCTGTTAGTGGGAGTTAAAAATTTTAGTACTCCCCCCTCCCTTTTCCGTCAATAATAATAATGACGAGAATACAAAGGGAAGAAAGAAGCGACACAAAAACTCTAAATCTGTATATCTTTTGGACCAAATCCATTAAAGTGAAAATGTATGTATTCGATTTCCTTCGTTGCTACATAAAACTATACAAAAGTACCATATTTTTTTAATATGCGTATTAGCAATCGCATCGAATGAAAATATGTATAGTATACAATCTTGTTGTCACTTTGTCCAGTGAAAATTTTAAATAATTTTATTTTTGTGCAATTTACCGTGAATAATTTAAAAAAAAAAAAAATTGCGAAATCATTGAAAATTAGCTCTGCAATGAAAATGGTACCACTGGACAATTGTTTGAATTTTAAAATAGCGTACAAATCGTTTTTTTCTTTTCGGATACTAATTTTCGAAGTTATTGCCGGTAAACGCCAAAGTTACGTAATCAAACGGATCCATTTGTTAACGAGTGGAGAAGATCATTTTGAATATTTTAGAACATCTATTTGGATAGCATTTGGGTAAAATCGTTTTTGACCACGAGCTTTAACTGGTATCCTATGTAAAGTGCAAAAAATATAACAGAAACTCCAGGAAAGAAGAGCTCCCGATTTTTAGAAACTAGAGAGTTGGCGATAATATTGGCTGAGTTCTTGGCGAACTTTTCTCTTTCGTCTCCGTGCTGCAACCCGGCTGGAAAAGTTGTGGTGTCGAGATAAATATAGCTTAGGCGAGGTTAGCTCGCACCTTGGGCTCCTGATGAAACACGGCGATAACGCGGAAAGCCGCATCCATCCCGGTGACGAAAAATGCATCTGTTACTTCTCTGCTGCAGTAGAAGGGGGGGGCGCCAAAAGAGGTCGGGGGGGTTTTTTCGAAAACATATTCTTTCATTAGTTACTTTACTTTTCTGTTCTTTTTTTTCTATGGTTTCGTTCCTTTTTATTTTGTTTTTCCATTTGGCCCAGCTTTGTGTCTCAGCGACAGCTCTTTGGATAATCTCATCTTTTTACGTTGTTTACATTCGAGCAAGAGTTTACAGACAAGAGGAGACACTTTTGTTTGTTTATTGTTTCTTTTTTGTGTGTGTAGCTGACACGAATTTTTGCGGTCACCGCTAATTCTTGTTTATTAAAATGGGCAGGTCCAAGATTGCCACAAAACCCACCTTTCCCAAATCCTTAAAGTAGTGGATGCAAAAATAATTTTAAAAAATAGCATTTTAAAAGCAACTCATCGTCCGACAGTTCATTACATTGATCTGAAACCCTTAGAGATCAACCTCCCTTAAACAAAGGATTAGTTTTTTTTAAAAAAATCTTTACTGAACTCCGCTCGAAAAGGAAGATACTTTATGTTAACACACAATTGGAATGAAGCAGAGGTAAATACAGATGCATAGTACAAAAGTTATCTTGATATTGATTATTTAAAATAAAAGTTGTTGAAAGGAGAGCAAAATTCATAAATTGTTGGTAGGGAGGGTGCGATGAAAACTCCCATGAAAGGTTGGATTCAAATGCTAAAAGGTTGAGAACTTTTGGTTTAATACCTGCAGAAAAACCAAAGAAACTTGAAAGAAAAAATTAATCCCTAAGTAATAAACTATAATTAATAAACATTCATTAAATCAAGATATTCTTAATTTTATTATAGGATAGTAAAATAAGAGCTTTTAATCTTCTTATTTAACTTTTCATCGAATAATCAGCAGTAAGGAATCGTATGTTTATTAAAGAAAATAGTTCTTCCGTGTAGTTCCCAAAAAATGTGCAATTCTTTAGCATGTCTCTCTAATTAATAAACATTCAATAAATTTTTTCTTCATTAGAGATTAATTATTTCTCCCTTGAGGTTTTGTTTCCTTCCTTTTTCTGTTTCCTGCAAGTATTAAACCAAAAGTTATTATTTTAGTAAACGAGTCCAACTTTTTGTACGAGTTTTAATAGCGGCTGCTGTCAACGATTTTTGAAAGAAGATGTTAATAAAATATAATTGTTATATTAAATTCTTCGGGGTTTTTTGGCTAAAAGGTGAACAAATGTTTTTTAATACCAGTAATAGTTGCATTTAAAACAAAACCGCTTTTGTTCCTCAAAGTCCAATACATAATTTAGGAAATTAGCTTCAGAGTGGTTATAATTAATAACTTTTTAGGTTGTTGCAATTTTATTTTAACTCTCTGGGGCATGAAAGAAAGATAATAAGATGCAAAATTATACGCGTGTGAGTGTAAGGATTGATTTAGAGCTTTTAGGAGGCTGAAAAATATTGTTATTAATTTGTTTCAATTCTTAAAAATTAATCTGTGTGTTTTTGCTATTATATGGTTTTTATAACTATCTCTATCCAGCAAGAATGCGTAAAACATGCATCATTCAGAGTGGTTCCGAAAATAACTCGCCATGCTTCAAAGAGTTAAACCATTCTAAATATTTTTTTTAACACAGTTTTTAATGAGATTTAAAAAAAGCACTTAATGAATTCTCAAAAGAACGGGAAATGTCAGTGTTACGCATTTCAGAACGCGAGGAGACCAATAATACAAAAATAAATATGAAAAGAAACATCTGGTTATAAGCAATGCCTGCCTTTTATTTACTTTATCTTATTAATTTTTTTTAGAACTCAATCTTATATCAATAATTTAATTAATATTTGGGTGTTTATGACAATTATTGTTATCTATCGCACTTACATTTCGTAATAACAAATTAAGGACGACGTGGAATAGCACTGGTTGCCTATAGATGCCTCGAATCGAGAATTCTTTGAAGACACCAAGTCTTCACTTGATTTAGCTTCATATTCATTAGATAAATAGACATCACCAAACTCGTTTGGAATATCACTCTCATCAGACATCAACTCCTCTCACATTTTTTGCAATCGTGTTTTCTCACGTTTGTAGTCACCCATTCTGGTTGGAGATAAAATAACGTGTTTATTCGTCCAGTGACTGAATGACTACGATGCAACAAAGACTACGAGCCCGATGATTAGGCTGAAGGCAAGTTCTTGTTCTATTTGTTGCGTCGCCAGAAATCGATGATGAGTGATGTCAGGTGCCCAACTGTTGCAATAAAAAAAGAGTTGTAAGAATCTGGCGGTCTTATGGCACCTAAATGTTTCTCTGCAGTGGTCTGAATTAGCGATACAATAAAACCTCGATTAGCCGGGCCTCTATCAACCGAGGTCTCAGTTAATCGAGCATTTTTCATTTTGGGCAACGGATGCAGAAAAAGTTGACATTAGAGCCAACTTCCGTGGATTTTCACGATGCGAAGGCTTGTAGAAGGTCTTTATTGGGAGGTAATATTTTATAACTCAAGAAGTTATCTAGAAAAATAAGAGCACAGTTCCATTCTGAAGCACTTCAATAGTCATGCAAGCTAATTCCATGCATTTTCATGAAAGATAAAATGGTGCTGTAAATATATCGGCATGTTTCACGTTGTTGAGCGGGGGAATATTATTTTGGGAACATTCTTAAAGAATCATTGGGAAAATGCAAAGGAAACAGCGAAAATCTGTAACATTCGCGAATCCTCCTAGAGAAACTTTCACAAAATGCACGCAAGAAGTTTGATAACTATTAAAAGCAGAGTCGAATTTACGCATTTCTACGCCCTAGGCCAAAGCACGTTCTGCGCCCCCTCTCAGAAATGTTAATTTAAAATAATGCAGCGCCAAATTTGGAATATTTCGTTAATGTGTGGTTTACGCTGTGTATGAGAGCGAAATAATGGTTTTTTGCCTGTGAATAAACAAGACAGCGCAAGCTATAGATAGGGAAACTTGAATGTATCGACCAATAAATTTAATATAACGAATATAAATTTAAAATGTAATGCATGTAATTTAAAAAGAAACAGCATTTTATATGGCATTTTAAAAATAATACTGAAATATTTATAAATATTTGGTTGTTATTTCTTCTGTATATGTGCCACTGGCGACTGCGCCCTATGGGAAATCTGCCCCTGATTAATAGTGTGTTAAATTATTTACGGTGGTAATACTTGCGGTCTTATTTTTAAAATTTCAAAATGAACAATTTGGGAAAACCTTGTCAAAAGAAAACATGTAATGATTTAAAATTTAGTCTCTATTTACAGAATTTTCGATTATCCGAGGCGAGTACTGTCCCAATCAGCTCGGATAATCGATGTTGTATTGCACTTCAATTTTAATCTCCTGATATTTATATTACGCGTGATTAAACTATATATTATCATGTTTACCGATCAACTTCTTTCTCGTTTTTCTCTCCACATCAGCAGAAAATTTCGAAAGTACCCTCCTGATCCTCTTCCAATACCCCTATCCAGTAAATTAGGTGTTGCAGAATGGGATTTGTGCCCGGGACTGAGACATCAGCCCGTCTCCTCTTCAAAGACTCAATCAAACAGCCTACTTTATCATCGGTGGGCGGAGACATCGTTCCCCTGCGCCTCGAGGTACATTAAGTTGTGTTTAGCGGCTGACAACTTGAATAGGGCTCTGAGTTACCACAACAAAGTAATCTTTACGGTTTCGGTTCTAAAGTGGAACTGTCTCGTGTGCCGTGGGAGGGGGTGAGCCACCCCCCTGCGATCCCTGATCCCTTTTAGCTTTTTTTTTTTCTCCTTCTGAAGGAACGATTTTTCAAGGCCTTTTGCTTCTCTATGTTGTCAGATCCTGGTTCCAGTCTCGACGCACACACAAAAGCAGTGGGTAAGCGGATTTTCTGGTCTTTTCAAGAAAGTCTTCTGTGGCTTTGATAAGTGCATAACAGTGTGTTTAGAAGCAAATAAAGAGCCTCGTAAAAGTGGGATATTCGTGGATTTCTGCAAAGATTTCGACAAAACCAATTTGATATTAAATATAACCATGGAATTTTAAATATTAATAACCAAACTAATCTTTTTGCCTTGAATACTTGATGCAGGAGAGTTATTTTCATCATTATTTTATTATTCGCCAAACGCAATTACATGTTAAAATAATGCTCAAAGTATACACCACAGAGAAATGAGCATATGACTGGAGAATGTTTTCAATTTCGCCGTTTGCTACTCCATCGGCCGGCTTTAACAATGACGCTTAAACAATAATGATCAACAATTAAAAGACTTATGATTACTAACAAAATTCTGCATTTGTATAAATTAATTCGAGTTATGAAAAGTTAATGTATGCATGTTATTGGTTGTTTATGCAATAATTGCTCAAAGTGTGTATACGTTTTTGGGAACACCTTGTATATACCAGGCTTATAGTTATTTTTTCCAAACTTCGGAAAAAAACAAACCCGTGGAGAATATTTAAATTACTTGTAATTATTACAAAGATCAAGGAAGAAATCGAGGGAAGGTATCACTTGCTGAGGACTGAAATTAATCATATGCTTCATGAACTTTGGAGGACTCGTTCATTTATACTCTTCACACATAATTAGATTTAACTATAAATTCTTTCATTCTACAGGGTGGGACATAAAGATCTCCCTAATTTGCCGCTGTCGCTGCGGAAGCGCTGGTGTAGAGGGCGTGTCCGAAGTAACTGTTATATTTCCCTGGTTGCGCTATTTCAGTTGACAGTATGTCTTGGACTAGTGAACATCGTGCGTTCGTTGTTGAAACTTATTTTAAAAATGCGGATTCCATCATTGAAACGCAACGCATGTGACTTCTTCCTGTGGGGTTACCTCAAGGCTAAAGTTTACACACACAAACCTAAAACACTCGACGAACTGAAGGATGCTATTCGATTGGAAATTGCAGCAATGGTGGAAAAGGTTATGCTGAATTTCCGGGAGAGACTTCACAAGTGTATAGAGAACGAAGGAAAACATTTAGACGATACCATTTTTCGTGCAACAAAACCTCGAAATTAATTAATAGTAAAAATTGTTACAGATTGTAAAAATTAATTAATGGCAAACATTATTCTTTCCGAATGTAAACATAAAATATTTGTTTTCAATGTCCTATGTATTTTTATTGACCTCTTAAAATGGGGAGATCTTTATGCCCCACCCTGTATATCTTTCCCGATACCATACTATAATAAACTCTAAGAAAAAAACTGAAATAATCGAAGCATTCTATTATATTTGAATACAATCTAAAACCGACTGCAAAATGCGCATTGTGATTTAGATGCTTTTTGCGGGAAGTTGCAGGGAAAATTCTAATGCTGCATATTTCCAAAGTTAATTGTCGTATATGTTGTGCAACGGAGAGCAGTTTCTTAAAGTTTGCATAGAAAACTACACTCTTTGGTACGGTTTTCAATAGTTAGCTAGTATTCCACAAAACAATAGCTGGCTCCTCGATTGCGTAGCTGCTTCCAATTTATGCTTATTCCGTCGTTTCTTTTTATCCTAACTCTGCAGAGCTATGGATATTCGCATCATTTACATTTTAGAATTTTTAAAAACTTAATTTTGGATATTTAAAATTAACCTTAAAAATAATTTACGCATTATATTTTTGGAAAGAAGTTTTAACCCTCCGACTGCTTATCCCGCTGGTAGGAAGCAAGTCTGTTTTCTGCTGCATCCTGCAATTTTCTTCAAGCTAATGTGTTAACTTAGTACTATCAAAGCGTTGATTCATATTATACTAATAAATCTTTGCGTGTAAATAACAATTCGCTTGGTTCGACGGTATTTGAACATGTTTGCAAATTTTGCATCTGAATAGTGGTTTTAAAAAAATCGGCAGTCTGAGGGTTAATAAAGAAATTTTAAACAGTGAAAGTGTTTCGTATGCAGTCGGCCACGTATATCCGTTGTTGGATCCGAAAACTTAATTTTGGATATTTAAAATTAATCTTAAAAATAATTTACGCATTATATTTTTGGAAAGAAGTTTTAACCCTCCGACTGCTTATCCCGCTGGTAGGAAGCAAGTCTGTTTTCTGCTGCATCCTGCAATTTTCTTCAAGCTAATGTGTTAACTTAGTACTATCAAAGCGTTGATTCATATTATACTAATAAATCTTTGCGTGTAAATAACAATTCGCTTGGTTCGACGGTATTTGAACATGTTTGCAAATTTTGCATCTGAATAGTGGTTTTAAAAAAATCGGCAGTCTGAGGGTTAATAAAGAAATTTTAAACAGTGAAAGTGTTTCGTATGCAGTCGGCCACGTATATCCGTTGTTGGATCCGAAAACTTAATTTTGGATATTTAAAATTAATCTTAAAAATAATTTACGCATTATATTTTTGGAAAGAAATTTTAACCCTCCGACTGCTTATCCCGCGGGTAGGAAGCAAGTCTTTTCTGCTGCATCCTGCAATTTTCTTCAAGCTAATGTGTTAACTTAGTACTATCAAAGCGTTGATTCATATTATACTAATAAATCTTTGCGTGTAAATAACAATTCGCTTGGTTCGACGGTATTTGAACATGTTTACGAATTTGCATCTGAATAGTAGTTTTAAAAAAATCGGCAGTTGAGGTTAATAAACTAAACAGTGAAAGTGTTTCAGTATGTGCAGTCGTAATATATCCGTTGTGGATCCGAAAACTTAATTTTGGATATTTAAAATTAATCTTAAAATAATTTGCATTATATTTTTTGGAAGAAATTTTAACCCTCGACTGCTTATCCCGGGTAGGAAACGTCTTTTCTGCTGCATCCTGCAATTTTCTTCAAGCTAATGTGTAAGCTTAGTACTATCAAAGCGTTGATTTCATATTATACCTAATAAATCTTTGCGTGTAAATAACAATTCCTTGGTTCGACGGTATTTGAACATGTTTCAATTTTGCATCTGAATAGTGGTTTTTAAAAAAAATCGAGCAGTCTGAGGTTATAAAGAAATTTTAAACAGTAGAAAGTGTTTCGTATCGTCGGCCACGTATATCCGTTGTTGGATCGAAAACTAATTTTGGATATTTAAAATTAATCTTAAAATAATTTACGCATTATTTTTTGGAAAGAAATTTTAACCTCCGATGCTTATCCGCGGGTAGGAAGCAAGTCTTTTCTGCTGCATCCGCAATTTTCTTCAAGCTAATGTATAACTTAGTATATCAAAGCGTTGATTCTATTATATAATATCTTTGCGTGTAAATAACAATTCCTTGGTTCGACGGTATTTGAACATGTTTGCAAATTTTGCATCTGATAATAGTTTTAAAAAATCGGCAGTCTGAGGGTTAATAAGGGAAATTTTTAAACAGTGAAAGTGTTTCGTATTGCAGATCGGCACTATATATCCGTTGTTGGATCCGAAAACTTAATTTTGGATATTTAAAATTAATCTTAAAAAATAATTTACGCATTATATTTTTGGAAGAAGTTTTAACCTCGACTCTTATCCCGCGGGAGAGGAAGCAAGTCTTTTTCTGCTGCATCCTGCAATTTTCTTCAAAAGCTAATGTTTAACTTAGTACTATCAAAGCGTTGATTCATATTATACTAATAAATCTTTGCGTGTAAATAACAATTCGCTTGGTTCGACGGTATTTGAACATGTTTGCAAATTTTGCATCTGAATAGTGGTTTTAAAAAAATCGGCAGTCTGAGGGTTAATAAAGAAATTTTAAACAGTGAAAGTGTTTCGTATGCAGTCGGCCACGTATATCCGTTGTTGGATCCGAAAACTTAATTTTGGATATTTAAAATTAATCTTAAAAATAATTTACGCATTATATTTTTGGAAAGAAGTTTTAATCCTCCGACTGCTTATCCCGCGGGTAGGAAGCAAGTCTTTTCTGCTGCATCCTGCAATTTTCTTCAATATGTGTTAACTACTTATATCAAAGCGGTTGATTCATATTATACTAATAAATCTTTGCGTGTAAATAACAATTCCTGGTTCGACGGTATTTGAACATGTTTGCAAATTTTGCATCTGAATAGTGGTTTTAAAAAAATCGGCAGTCTGAGGGTTAATAAAGAAATTTTAAACAGTGAAAGTGTTTCGTATGCAGTCGGCCACGTATATCCGTTGTTGGATCCGAAAACTTAATTTTGGATATTTAAAATTAATCTTAAAAATAATTTACGCATTATATTTTTGGAAAGAAATTTTAACCCTCCGACTGCCTATCCCGCGGGTAGGAAGCAAGTCTTTTCTGCTGCATCCTGCAATTTTCTTCAAGCTAATGTGTTAACTTAGTACTATCAAAGCGTTGATTCATATTATACTAATAAATCTTTGCGTGTAAATAACAATTCGCTTAGGTTCGACGGTATTTGAACATGTTTTGCAAATTTGCATCTGAATAGTGGTTTTAAAAAAAATCAGGCAGTCTGAGGGGTTAATAAAGAAATTTTTAAACAGTGAAAGTTTTCGTATGCAGTCGGCCAGTATATCGTTGTTGGATCCCGAAGAACTAATTTTGGATATTTTAAAATTAATCTTAAAATAATTTACGCATTATATTTTGAAAGAAATTTTAACCCTCCGACTGCTATCCACGGCAGGGTAGAAGCAGTCTTTTCTGCTCGCATCCTGCAATTTTCTTCAAGCTAATGTGTTAGACTTAGTACTATCAAAGCGTTGATTCATATTATACTAATAAATCTTTGCGTGTAAATAACAATTCGCTTGGTTCGACGGTATTTGAACATGTTTGCAAATTTTGCATCTGAATAGTGGTTTTAAAAAAAATCAACGCAGTCTGAGGTTAAATAAAGATTTTAAACAGTGAAAGTGTTTCGTATCGATCGAGCCACGTATTCCGTTGTTGGATCGAAAACTTAATTTTGGATATTTAAAATTAATCTTAAAAATAATTTACGCATTATATTTTTGGAAAGAAATTTTAACCCTCCGACTGCCTATCCCGCGGGTAGGAAGCAAGTCTTTTCTGCTGCATCCTGCAATTTTCTTCAAGCTAATGTGTTAACTTAGTACTATCAAAGCGTTGATTCATATTATACTAATAAATCTTTGCATGTAAATAACAATTCGCTGGTTCGACGGTGTTTGAACGTTTGCAAATTTTGCATCTGAATAGTGGATTTAAAAAAAATCGGCAGTGAGGGTTAATCAAGAAATTTTAAACACAGTGAAAGTGTTTCAGTATGCAGTCAGCAACTGAAGTATATCTCGTTGTTGGCTACTCAGTTTCAGCCAGCTAAACAACTCTTAAATAACACTTTTTCCTATATGGAAGGTACGAGTGACAAATGCATGTATTTTGTAAATAGTTGGAGAATTGCTGTTGGAAAATACAATTATAGAGATGTAATAAGTAAATAAGTTAATTTTTAGAATATCTATAACTTTAGCAAATGAATAACACTATTGAAACGAGTTTGAACTACTGTATAATATTGCTGAATATTTAGAATATGTAGCCCAATATTGGCAATATAGGAAAAGTCTTACCTTTTACACTGTTTCAATATTAAACACAATATTATACAATATTGATTTGTCGAATTTTACAGTATTGAACAAAATAGTGCGCTACTTGGAAGTGTCGAATCTGAATGATTGTAGACTTAAAATGTAGAACCAGGCCAATACTCCAAGGGCAGTCATTGTTGATATATACACAGACAAAACGGGGCAGATGACAGAAGAAAGAAACTAAACAAATAAAGCAGTATGTGTTTGAGTCGGTGGTTTTTTTCCCCCACAGATCCCTAGACACAGCAGTCTATTTCGCCTACCGTTCTGGAACCATTTTATTTAAAAATTCGTTTCACCCCACGAGACTTCCTTGGCGAAAAAGTGGGCCTTGAATCAGAAAACCCGGTCAGTCAAGAACCGGCCTCACAGACAGCGGATCTGCCAAGTGTGTTTGGCACGAACGCGAAATAAAGACGATTTTCTGCGAAATGCGTCTCCCTAGTCTTCAAGAAGAGATCGACCTGTGACCCCAGATTGGCGATAGGTTTGGCGGTGGAAGAGGTAATATGCAAATCTTATCAAACATCACAACTCATTCATTTCGTCACAGCCAGCTGAAGGTCGGGACAATGCTTAATGTATTACGATTTGAAGATGGCTGGGTGGAATAAGGTTTGAGTATCTTTGGTCTGCTATTCAGATCTGTCATCTGTAATGAATCAAACCTTATAAACCGTCTCAGTAATTCTGAATTATGATGTATTGCCAGTTCTACCTGCAAAGTATGCAAATGATAATGTTCCACCATATTTTTTTTAAATGCATCGTTGTTTTCACCGAGGTAAAGTGGCAATGTCGATGCATATTTTGCATAATGCGGGTTCATATCTAGTAGAGAAATGAATTTGGGGACGGTTATGCATTTTCAATGGAATATAATAATGCAATGGTTTCTTAAAATTCTCCTGTCACGGCCTTTTCGGCTTCAAAAAATTTTTTTAGGCCCGCGTTTCTAATAGAATATTTTTTGCGCTACCTCAAGATAGAAACTAATTTAACCCTTAACAAAAGCACGAGAATACTCTTGCATCAGATATCAAATTTCAGTCTTAAACTAAAATTGAATCATTAATTAGCTTTATAATTTGACACAAAAAATATGTAGGATCCATGAACATCTTAAGTATCCTATGCACTTCTTAGATGAATGAAAACGACAGCCCCTTTCCAAAACAGGAGGGGTCATCTTATTAGATAACAAAAACTATTATTCAGTAAGTGGTTAAAAAATGGAGCATTAATTATTAACAGCTAAAAAGAAGTTTATTGGGTTTAGTAGACTTTCATTAAAGCTTTTAAATTACTTAAATTATGTTCTTTATTTTTATAAATGTTGAAGAATCTGATAGAAAGGATCTTCTGAAAGTTTGAAACCGGTATCTTATGAAAATATGGCATATACGACTTGGTATGACTGCAGCATCTGCAACTATTAACTTACAGTTACAAAAAAAGGAGGATTTTAATTAGCTGCAACTTTAAGACTGGGATAACTACAGAGCCTCATGAGATTACAGTACAAAAAGAAAACTGTTTAACGCTACTTTCACCCTTTTTTCAATGCCTCCCAAACCGTTATATTCAACCGAAGTTCATATTTTTATTTTTAAAAACCGATATTTATGTAGTGAAAATGCAAGCGTTATTCTTGCGGAAGTTATCTTCAACATTAAAACCAATCAAGCCTCCTAGAGCAGTTATAAAAGATTTGAAAAAAATTTGAAATTTTGGTTATTCAAGAGGTTTCGAGACGAGGATAGTTTTTTTTTTTTCTCTCTTCCCCGACTTAGGCTGCACTATTTCGTTACCTCTGAAGTTCTCACTTTGAAACATTATCCATTGAAATTCCTTTTCCATGCTCTTTTTAATTAAAAATATAAATTGCTTGTATTTTATTATCTGCAAGACTCAAAAGTTGTTTCAGGTTTGAGGTTGTAGGTTTGTAAGAAAACTCGCCCTGTAAATGAAACATGAATAGACCCCATCTATACTTATAAAGGCAATGTTTGTGTGCGTGCGTGTGTGTTTGTTGTGTGTGTGTGTGTGTGTGTGTGTGTTGTTGTGTGTGTGTGTGTGTGTGTGTGTGGCGTGTGTGTGCGTGTGTGTCTGCGATGTCCAGACGAATCTATCGCACTTACAGCCATGAAATTTGGTACACAGGTAGTCGTAATGGTGACTGAATGCACCTCGAAGAGAAATTTTAAATTTTAATCTAGATTTTTTTTTATTTAATGTTTTGTGTTGTTTTGTTTTGATTTTTCGCGGTTATTTCTCTAATAGAATGATTTCAAAATAACTGTACGACAAATAGATACACCATCGGAAGACACGCGATTTCCGTTCTAATGATTAGATTTTGAATTTCTATCTTAAATTACTGAATTTTTAGAAATTTTTTAAAAATACTCAGTTTGGCATCAAGATGTTAGTTTGATTTTAAATTTGTTGCATCCGACTTTCCAATAACACTATTATTTTCAATTTTATTCAACTTATATACTAGAACGGTTCTCTCTGATTTAAAACAAGAACGGATTAAAATATCTTTTCCGTTTTTTAAATTAAATTATTCCTGGGCAGATGAAAGTTATTTTTTGTCGAGCGAAATTCCTTCAGCGACAGTCTTTTAGGACAGCTTTCAATTTGATTGGATGAAGGGTCAGGTGACGTCAAACCTTCGGAGCTTTTTGTCATGTTCTAAATTTTTTTTTTTTTTTTCATTTATTGATCCTACGATTCACGAGGCAACAATTTTTTATATTGTTTTGATTAATGTTTCTGTACTGTTTTTCTACATAGTTATTATCTGACGAAAAAATAAGCCGGAATCTATAATGTGTATCTTTTTGTTTTGAAAAACTTTTCGTGTCATTGTGGGCGATTTTTTTTTATTTTGTTTAAGTCCTGATTCCACAGGGCATACTGATACGCGTACTAGTATTCCATAGAACGTCCTCCATGTTTATTTATACAAATTCAAAAATAAATAAATAAATAAATAAATAAATAAAACTGGCCAAGTTTCAATGCTGTCTTAGGCAGAATGAATTAAATGTCCAGATGAGTTTGAAATATGGCAAAATCTTTTTATAAGTTACGTTATTAACTTATATCCATATAAGGTTCGGCGAGAAGATTTCCGGGTCACATTTCGGGAAAATGAAGGAATCAGAGGTTGATTAGATTCGATTTGCTTCGAGATTGGAAGCTGCACTAGGGACAAATTAGACAAACGCGTTCTTTGGAACCTCACAGTCAGATGACAAGGGAGGCACCTGAACCGCCATCTCCCAAAATTCACCATATACATTGAAGTGTCATTAAAGGTGTATACACTGGCGAGACGAATGTTTATGAACAGTTTGCGGTCGTTCGTTGAAATATTTCACACAGGCCAATCGCATGAACCATCAATAATCACTTGTCTTTCGCAATGGAAGGAGGATCTTCAGGAAAGCTTTGGCAGACAAACTGTAGTTCAATTGCGAAACATTTGAAATAACTTCTTTCCATAGTTCAAATTACCTAAAAATTGAGGCACAAAATGTAGAAACTAGTGAAGTTCAAGAATACTGGAAGAATTTCTGAAAATAATTTATTTTCCATATAGATGAGAATTGATTTACGTTCATTAATAGCAACTGCGGACGATAAAAAAAAGACGCAATATACCATATTCTATCTAACAGAACGATCTCGAGCAGCATATAACTAGTTACAGCTTTCTCTGAAAGGTAAATTAATGATGTTCTAGGGTGTAATAAATTTCGTTCGATAACCCTTTAAAGAACACAACAAAATGAAAATTCTAACATCGCTGTTTTAAGAGGTGTGACCTTGAGTTCCCCCTCATCCTCCTTCCCATACACGGTTTAAGAACTGCTCAATGGAGATTTTATCTGCACTCACAGGGAGACTCCACAAAAAATTAATTTATTACATAAACAGTAAAATCTTAAACTGTTTAAGCATAAATACAGACGGAAAGGAAGGAAAAATAAAAAGACGGTTTTGATTAATGTTTATGAGATTGGAGGTCTGGTGTTCCAGTCAATTTGTTAGCGTTCCCCAGAAATTGCTGGGTTAAGGAAGAATCTCAGTGGAGAAAATGAGTTCTGGCACTGCAGATGTATAAACCAACACCATTTTAAGAGGCAGAAAATGGTGAAAAGTTTGAAAGATGCAATTCGCAAGAAAGAATGTAGCAGAAAAGCTCACTGAACGATGAGACAACGAGTCTCTCCTATGAACTCATCGTCAAGAACTTGTTACAATGGAATTAATTTAGCATATCGTTCGTCTCTCTGTTGACTCAGTATATACGTCATCTCAGGATTCATTTCTCACGAAAGAATAATAAAGCGAATATCTTTATTCTTGCAGGGGATGTGCAGCTGAAAATCTTCCAGTTTCCGAAGATTCTAGCTTTTTTTTAAATCGTTACAGGATGCATTTCCAAAAATAATAAAATTAATTGCTTTTTTTGTAAGGGCTCATAGCTGAAATATGTTCTTGCTCTCAGGCAATTTTTTTCTTCATTTCAAGTTTATTTTTTGACAAAAGTGATAATTGAATATCTTCATTTTTTCTCTACTTCAGAAGATTCCGACTTCTTATTTTGAGCATTTGTTCATAAAAAAAAAAAAAAGAATATTTTTTGCTCATCATATGCAGCTAAAAATCTTTCCGTTTTCAGTCTTTTTCTTGCGTCAGGATTCATTGTTCTGAAAAAAATAAGCAAAATGAATCTGTTTGCATATGTATGAACTGAAAAAAATCTATCGCGTTTTGAGATGATTCTAATTAAATGTGTACATCTACGAACGCAAGAAATCTCATTAAAGTTCTGCTTTATTCTTTGTCGCATGAATGGATCAGGTATGTTGAAGTGGGAGAATGACGACTCCGTCTCAAAAATTACAAATACATTTAAAAGTGACGCCATTCAGAAGCTGTTGAGTTTATTAATGTTCGTTTGAAACAACATGGGATTATTTGAGGATGGAAGAATTTGATCTGTAACCTTCCAGCAGGTGCGTGTATGCAGAAGATAGTTACATCTGCAGCATATAACATTTATATCATGTGGTGTTTCTACAAAAATAAATGATACCTTTTATTTATATTATCTGTTTATTAGCTTCATACTAAACAAAGATTATATAAAAAAAGTACATAAATTATGAAAGAAAGAAATAAGTATGTAATAGGATGCACATTATAGTTTCTCTCTGCATACGCGCATCTGCTGAAGGATCATCTGAAAAACACTTGATCCGATTTTTCCTTTAAAACTCCCATGTCATTACCAGCGGACGAAGCAGTTTGAAACTAACAAACGGAAAAAATAAAGAAGCCGTTGATTGTGAATCTGCTTTCATAAAATTTGATACGGACCTACATTCTTGATGATAAAGCTGTTGCCAAGTTTTATAAATCTAACTATTTAAGTTTTTGAGTTATCGTGTTCGCATTAACACGGACAGACAGACTTCCAATGGACGGATTTCGTCTAAAATTTGACAAATCTGCAAAATTGTAAAAAGATCCATACCAAATTTCATGCTATATCTCTAATAGTTGTTGAGTTATGTTCACAGAACTACACAGACGGACATAATTCCAGTAATGTTTTCCGACTCGGGGGAGGAATCTAAACAGTGATCATTCAAAATCTCGAGTTCATTGATTTTGTGATTGTACTATTTCTCAGTATTGCTGTACTTATGCGAAAGTAAGTATTTCGTATGGTTGTCATTGTTATAAATAAACCACGTGTATTGCAATTCAAAAGGCAGAGTGGTCTTGAAGCATAATGCCTGGTCTATACGCGCAGACTTAACAGGACTTGGCCTTGGCGCATGGAAGCTCTTCATTTTACACAATACAGTCTAGATAGGTACTCTCAAATCATGGCACTCCATTTAGATCTCTGCAACATTTTTCTTAATGGCAAAATTACCATTGAAAATGGGGCACAGAAATTATATAAACGGATATTTTGAATAAAAGCCTAAATTCTTCACAGTAGAGGTGCAAAATTCCCCAGACGAGGAAATGTTATAAAAAGGATGGAGATAAAATTAAGGATTCATTGCATAAGTTAATTTTCCATTAGAAAGATGCATCTTATTTCTAAGCAAGTACCAATCAATCCAACACTGTAGTTTGCTCTATGGAGCAAAGATGGTATATTATAAATTTAAATCAAGGAATTTCTTCAGAGAATCCCGAAACTATATTAGTGTTCTTTTATACATAATCAGTTAATAAACTATTATAGCATTTTCTCTTAGCTTATCGTGAATTAATTTGTCATATAATTTTAAAATCGCCCCTCAACAAATATGAAGCATTTCAAAAAGTTAAAAACTTGTCTGTTCTTCAAGAATAATCAATCAAGTTTTCTCTTTCTTTAATATGGTACTATGTAATAGAAGAATATGAGGATTTGTGATTTGATTGTTTTCATCGTCAGTATTTTCTGCTTTTTTGTTCTGAAAACTGTTTCTAATTCGCAGAGAATTTTTAAGATTACTTGATAAAGGTAACATTTTAACTCAACAGCATGAATGATTTAACAAGTATTACGCACCTATATTTTTATTTAAATGAAATGATCAGAAATAGTTTCAAAGTATCAGATTTGCATATGCCAGCCATTTGATTATAATTACTGAAACCCACGACTCCGTCAGCGTAGTAAAAATTTGGTACTTTAGTTGCTCAGGATAAAAGCTTTCATGTAACTTTTCATTATGTTTCTTGAAATAATACAAATATAAAATAAAGACAAGAACACCTTTTTAAAAAATAATTCTATAGATTTATCAAACTACGCTTCAAATATTAGGGCCGCATTGGCCTAAAGTAGGATCTCTCGGCTTTGGAGGCTTGGAGGGTTAAAGGTTAGACCATTCCCTGAGATCCGCCAGTGTATAGGCATCTGTTGCACCTTCAAATCCTACATGACGTATGACGTCCTCCCGTTGGTGGGCGGAGAGTTTGGAGAGGGGTGCCAACTCGGTGTCTCTCGCCATCTGATGCGCGTTCAAAATTACAGAGTGTTTCGCTTCCAAGAACGGACGTTACATATATACGCTACTTCAGCCTCAAAGTTAGTGACGAGAATAATAATTTCAGAGCAACTCGCCATCATCGGTTTCTCAATGCTATAATGTTTTTTTTTTCTTCTTAATCTGTAGAAAGAGTTCTTCGCTTTGTACTTTAAAAAAATGCTGCAGGCATAGCAAATAAAACATATGTTTATTGTGTTTGGAAATATTTTTCAAGAGCTAATTAAAATTAAATAGATATTTGATGAAAATGAGAATTGGTATGATTGAAAGAGCTAAATTTTGGAATTCGAAAATGATGTAAAAATGGTTTGTACGATAATATGATAAATTATTGTGGAAGAACGTTAAAAATCCAGGCTAGAAATTTAATTAAAATTCTAATTAAAATTTCTGAAAATCCTGTTCTTGTTGAGTACCTGTACTAAGAAGAAAATCACCTACCAATTTCAAGTTTCTAGTTCAAAGTGGTTCGAAGATTCCGTGATGAATCCGTGAGTGACTTTCTACTTTTATAACCAGTGTCTCTACTTGTTTCTACTTATGGCCCAATAGCTAATTTCTAAACCCATTAGAGGATAGGGCATACAGTTTCTCAATTGGAAAAATGCTTTTTAAATGACGAGGAAGAATGTATATATATGCTTTTGAGTGCATAAATATATTTCTAAAAAATTACGAAATCTAACTTTTTAGGCAGCCCAAATCTAACTTTTACTAAATAATCTATATTTAGATAAAATATTTTGATACTCTAACATTTAAAAAAAAAACGCCCTCTTAAGCGAGCTAAAACTTGACAGGTTAAGGAATCTTTAAAATCCTTGAGCTTGGACCATTTTACCCATTTCAATAGCCGTCTTAGGACGATCATATGCAGATAGATGGTCTTGCTCCGGTAAGGGCAGATGATTGGTCAAATGCCTAAATTCAAAGCTTCCATAACTCGCTCAGTTTCAGCGTGAAGGTGGCGTTTTTTATGGTAAAATGCCAGTGTGGAAGAATATTTACTACTAATATGATGACTAAAGTTTTCAGGGGACATACAAGTTAGTTGTAACTTTTAAGAATATAGTTATTTCCAAAAAGCTAAAAATATAATTCCCTCATTTTTAGAACATAGTAATCAAGTGGAACTGTATGACTATCTCAATAGTATTGAGAAACAATTCAAAAAAATTAGATGCATAGATGAGAAAGAAGAAAAATGTACTAATATTCATTTAGCATTTTAGCACTTTTGGCAGAAAATTTCCAGATCGACTCCTTCCGGACATTTTGAAGCCTCCTAAAATTTTGAACTCGAGCTCTTACAAAAGACTGGTTTAAAGCAGAAAGGATACACTTGATTAGAAGGATATTTAATATTCAAATATCACATTTATTCTCATATTATTTTATTATCTGACCGTATTAAATTCTCTGATGTCTACGATTCATTAAATGTTGAGAAACCAATTAATTCAAATATTTAAACAAGTTTGCTGGACAAAAGCTATGGCACTTTCTTTTTTACACAACGAATCCTTAAATTCTTCACAATACTTGATGTTTATGTCCTCAAATTTTCGATAAAATTAAGCAATTCATAGATATTTCTTTTCAAGCAAAGATCAATTTAGTAATTAAGATTCGAGATTTAGCTATTGTAGAAACAAGTGATATTAATAAAACTTTACAATTCACTATGATTAAAACTTAATAATGGATAAGTCAAACGTAATTGCATATACTGAGATACTTTAGAGGTCTTCCGAGAGCTTTATCTGCCCGCATGCAATTGGAATCATTCCATTATAGTCATAGTTAGGCTTACAAAATATTATATTACAGAAATATTTATTTCCAAAGATCAATATTTATCTTCATGTTCAGTTTACTAGAGAATCAATGATTGATATCTTGAACAAAAACATATATATTGTTTCATTACACCTGTTCAAGATATGCAAAAATATATAAAATGGATGAAAAAAAAAGTGCGATTGGATTATTGAACTCGAAAGTCATTTCACACGATACACAGGTTTGTGGAGATGCTTTAATAAAGGCTTCCTTTTTGCTTTAACGACTTAAAGGGAAGAGTAGATTCAGTTGGAAAAAGGCTTTTTTGGATACCTGTTTTCAGAATTGCGTAGGATAATAGTTAAAAAAAAAATTAAGCATGCAATTACTAATATAATAACCTAGATCGCTTTCCCAGAACGCTCTGACGATCACCAACAATAAAACTCGCGCCATTTTGCACTGCGAGAGCATTAAACAAGCATTATTTCATTATTACGAGCACCTAAATTTCAGTCATTTTAGAATTTAAAAGAGTATTGTCGTTCATTTCAAATTTAATAGACTAAAATAAGCGAAATAAGAATTCCATCAGTTCGATATAAGTTTATCTCGCTATGATCAAATAGTTCCAGTGCAGAATTTAATATATTAATCATATAATTTCAAATTATTCCGTTTTGGAGTTGTAGAGTGTATCATGAGAGGAATTTTCAAGAACTGAGATTAGATTTTTAATTCTTAAAATTAAACTCAGAAATAATGGTTTTACTCATCAGCTTCAGGACTACAGATATCGCATGAAACCATTTTTACACACATATAAGAATTAAAATTTAGTTTTCAATGTGATACTAATTTTGTTTCCGCATAGTTTACTCTTTAATTTTAATAAATTTTCAAATTAAGTTAAACAGCAATTTTAAGCATCGCATATCCATAGAGACAATATGGAGAGATTGTAATAATCAATATGACTATTTTAACCACATAAATAACCACTGGACTGTATCGGGCCCATGTAGGTTTGGGAATCAAGTCTATTTTCAAGCTGCATCCTGCACTTTTCCAAAATGTTGGTTCTATAGTGACTATTAAATCGTTGGATCATGTATTGACTTATGACATCGGTCTACATAATGCAGCGAGTTCAGCGGTATGGTTTGTATCTTTCAAATGTTGACTAAATAGTCAATTCAAAATTCGAGTCAAGGACAGGGTTAATGGCTGTCGATTGCGGTCCAAATGTTTAATTTTCCAGCTTATTTACAAACATTTTCAAAACACTGGATGTTTTATTTGCATATGTTTTGAGCGGTCGTTTAAGTTGCGTGACTGAAAATCAACTTAGAAAATCAACGGCTGATGTAATCAAAACCAGACGATAACAAGTAGGTTTTGAAAAAACCCTACCGGTTTAAACCGAAAACTTTTTTTGTTTTTCCGTTTTCATTTTCAGTTATTTTTTTTTTTTTTTTTGTCCGTTTAAACCGGTTTTGTTTTAATCCGGAACCGGGAAGATAGTCTCGTTGTGGGATTCGACTAGACCAAAATTACCAAGTTATATAACTTGCATTCATCTCAGGCCAATCACAAACCAGACCGTTTCGGACGTCCGTGTTGGCGGATTACTAAGGTCTTTATGAACAGATAAATATTGGCTCCATGGATTTGATTTCCTGCAAAACAATATAATAAAATTTTGTCTGCAAACGCGTCTGTATTTTTGTCAATATTTATCTTTCTAGTCGAAAATTCGTGCATCGAAAGATAAGTATCTACGTTGAATGATGTTTTCCGATGAGAGGTGTCGACTCACGGATCAAAACACTGCTGAAGGAGTCTTTGTAGAATCACATGATAATATTGTAATGATTAATTTCTGTGAAAACAAATGTTAATAAAAAAATTTGTCTACATGCTACCTGTGTAACAAAGCTTCTCATTTACTATTGTACATATTGTATGTAATTACTTATGTATAATCATGTACTTATTAATTAATTATTTGTATACAGTACTTATTAGTACATTATTAATAAAAAGATTCTGTCCACAAACGTTACTTTAAAAAAAAAATCGCGGTTTTTTTAAAACGCGAGTTTTGGGCGTTTTTAACCCCAGTGAGTTAAATTCGGAGTGAAAAAACCAGTTTAAACCAGAAACCAGGTTTATTTTGCAATATACAATCAAAAGGACAGATGAGATCAATGTAAACAGTTTATCATGCTACGATATTTCAGACTAGTTTCCAGAAGTCTTTTTTTTTAATAAAATGTGCATCGCAAATTTTCGGACCCCTCTCAGCAATCATTGAATATTAATTTAAGATGTAATTCATTTTTAAATTCAACTAGTTAAAAAACAATTTTACTGCATGGTGCCATACAACTTCAATAATACAGTAACTT
>BGPR01016061.1:0-24856 GCA_013235015.1 Araneus ventricosus
TGTCAAATTTTTAAATTCATTGAGGTCTGCCCATGAGAGGAAAGACTTTTTGAGATCACAGTGATTGATATTTCAAGTAAGGGATAATGTAGTGAACCATCAGGAGAAGAGGCATCCGTGACGTTTCTGCACGTCTTCCCAAAATAAAATGATCTATCATGAAGACATAACGGGCTCTTAAAACACCAAAATTATCTTTCCAAAATTGATGAAGCTTAAATGGCAAACATTTTATTTTTTTTTTTTGGCTGATTTATACAAATTTTGTATCTTATTTTGAAACAATCGCCTTCAATGACCATTCAGTTTGCTAATCATATCAATATTCGTATACATAAAACTATATAAGCATCTATAAAAAAATTTGTTACACAACTTATATCACTTTTGGTAAGCAGAAAACATTTTCTTGTTACAAAAGTTTAAGAAATGAATTAAAAAATACAAAAGAAAACAGTGCACAGAAAATATATTAGTTATTTGAACTAAATTTCGATGCATAAACAGTAACTGAATGTTTCGCACCTTATGAAGTTAATGAATTAGGGCATGCATAATTTTAATCTAAATTACAACTTCACATTATTTAGCTAATTATAAAGCACACATTTAGTCTAATTTTAATGCATAAATTAATTGCTATAGTGCATTACAGAGGCAATTTTGCTCATTCTATTTTTAGCTTAAAAATAAACAAAATTACCATTTACTTATGATATGCACAGTTAAATAAATTTAGAGAATGTAAAACCCATGGCAACAATCTTGATCATTCATCTACACTCAAAATACATTGCATGCCAAATACAAGGGGTACACAAACGAAGCGACACATTTCGAAAATTAATTTTTAAAAACTAAAAATGCTGCAAATATGTTTTTTTTTTAAAAAATAATAATAAGAGCGCATCTCAAAAAGGTTTTTTTTCGGATAGGTAGCGTGGCGTTATGTCGTTCTAAATTTGTTACAGCGAGAAAATTCCGTATGCAATGGCTACCGATCAGCAGAAGCAGATGAGTGCTTTCTGGTTTCTTTTTTTAGTTTTTCTTGAATATCACGAAAACTCTTCAGTTTTCACACTACATGTGAATTAAAAGAGCGTAAAATTCCCTACAAATACATGCTTTTATTTTTCTACCAGTTTTAATATTTTTTCAGATAATGGTTCTAAACCAATTTTTGATTTCCAGTAATTTACGACCCCCTAGACCACCAAAATGGCATGTTAGCTATCTGAAAAAAAAAACTTTTTGAGATGCACTCTCATTTTTTAAAAAAATTTGTATTTCCAACATTCATAGTTTTTTTAAAATTAATTCTTGAAATGTATCACTTCATTTGCGTACATATGTATAATATTGACAATAAGGTGGTTCGCAATATCCAAAACCAGCTAATTTACGAAGATGGTTAGTTTTCTATAAAACTATTCAAAAATAGTTGGGATTTTCCCCCTTCATAGACCAACATACCACACAAATGAAAAAGAAATGTAATGATTTCTAAGCTCTATACTCTGATTCAGAAAAAATAAATAAATAAATAAAACAACATTTGCAACAAAAGTTCAGACATTTTTCACTGAAACAAAAACTAGAAATTAGTACAAACAATGAATAATGGGTTTATTTTTATGCAGTTAGTTTACAATTTGTAGAAGGATTTTTTCAAACAATTTCAATTTTCGAACAATTATTTTAAAAGACATTTCCTAAACACCTATCCTTCTAATTAAGCAAATTATACAAAATAAAATTAAAGCAAGAATTACATGAATTTGTACAGTTAAACAGAAATAAATAAATGTGCATTACCTGACTGCAGTATGGACACTGGCCAAATAGCTTATTAAAACTACTTCGTACATCTGGTAGCATTCTTATATACTATACAAAATGAAATAAATATTATAGACATGAATTGCAGAATATAGTTCTTCTATAATCTAATATAATATATAATTAATAAGTAAAATAAGTAAATAAAAAGTAAATGTAAAATCTTAATAATGTAAATAAAAATGTAAATAAAATGTATGTATGTTTGTATGTCCCACATCTCGTCCTAAACCACGGAACTGATTTCAACCAAAGTTTGCACACTTATTAATTAAGACAAGGGAAAGATTACTGTCAACTTTTTAAAGTGCAAACGTTAATTAAACAATCAGTTAATTAGAAATGAACTGAAAACGTTTTTCTGCAGTAACTTCGGAGCAAATTATTCCTCAAAAATTATTTTTATACCATCTTAAAGTTCAAAATTTTACCTTTTCAATGACACCAATTTTATGTCTGTGACATTTTTTCTTCAATTTTTATTAATTTTTCAAAATTTATTAAATTGTTAATTACCTGCAAACGATTTTAAAGTAACGCAAATTTATAGCTATTTCGTTGCTAGGCAACGGTTAGACTTTGAACTAATACACCTTTATTTCGGATATTTCTGCTTATTTTTATAAATATATTTTATAGAAGAAGAGAGAGATCATCATCAACTTTTAAAAGCCCTAATCATATTAAAATTTCAGTTAATTAGAAATTAAGCAAGATATGACATTTTCCGTGATATTTTTCGAAAATACGTATTATGTCACAAAAACTATTTTTACACAATTTAAAGTTAAAAAAATTAGCTTTTCATGACACAACTTTCATTTCCATTCAATTCATTGCCCTCATTAAAAAACATTTTTCAAAAATTAAATTGTGTATAAAATTTACAATTTGTAACACCTTTTTTTTTATTATTATTATTATTATTGGGGAAGAACAAGAATAAATAAGAACTGTTACTATCTCGCAATAGAAAAATTATGGATGAAGACTAACTTTATCTTTTTATTCATATTTATTTCAATGCTTTTTCTTAATTAAAAATTTACTATGTAATTAATTGTCCCAAAACATCCATTAAATCTTTCTTATACTGCAAGATTCATGAACAAAATTTGAAGTACCTATGCAACAAATATTAATAACTTATGGAGAAAATTAGTTAGCGGAGGTTTTTAAAAATCATCTGGTTCAAGTGATATTATCATTTTAATTATAAAACGTTTCAGAAGATAGAAGAATTTTGGGTATTGTAATTTTCTATACAAAAGTAGTTTTTAACATCAAAAATATTAGACATGAAAGTATTTTAATCCCGAGCAACACTGGGCATAACAGCTAGTAGATAAATAAAAATCACAAAGTTCATATAATTGTAATTATGGACACAAAAAAAAACAAAACAATATTTGATGTATGAAACATAAAAATAAGACTACAGTAAAACTGCAGTTTACAGTGCGGTCTGGTTTCCCACCATTTTTTTCGGCGCAACTCTGAGCGGCGTCGCCAACTTTTGTTTTGGGTGAGCAGCGATCTTTTTATTGGTCTCTTGAGCATGCACCTGAAGTGGGCACCGGGAATTTTTTTTAACATAAAAAAAACATCAACGGCCTCACTAGCAGCAAAGCAGGAACCTAGTAGCTTCGTTTGTTCATTGAAAACGTAAAGCATCAAAACGATCAGAATAAAATGTACAGGAAAACACAGAAATGAAAATGCTGGCTATCAAACCTTGTGATCTATACACCACCATAAAACGACAATGGCTTCAGCTGTCTTAAGCTGGCAAAAGGTCTCAACAGAACTAATATCACCAGAAATAATGTTCCTTTTGGCACAAGAATTGCACTTCGGAGACGACTTGAAAAATATTGCAACAATCAAACCAAAACAGGTTCCTTCTTCAAAACATCAACACAAGCAAATGTCCATCAGTCAAGAAAAATCTGTTGGGAAACGATCACAATTTTTAAAATTTGAGCCAACACAAAGAGGCAACCAATTAAAACAAGGAGCAAGAAGATCGCTACACACACAAAACAAATCAGCGTCAATGTCAGGGAGTGCATCTCTTGGCGATTAACAGTTGGTAAAAGAAAGTGGCAGGAAGAAAAACCACACCGTATTCTAGTTTAACAAAAACTATATATGAACAAAACAAATTTTTTAAAAAAACCTTTCTAATGCCTGCTAGCATTTTAAGAATAAATATATATATATATACAGGGTTCCCACTTATATCTGTTACACCCCCCTTAACTTTTAAACAGTGACAGCTTAGGCCATAAAGTTGGTGTCTAGGTATAGTAAAAAGGCTATGCGCTACGAGACAACTCACATGCCATCTATCGGCAAATTTTGGAATTAGCAATCCTATCTTGAAAACAGTACAAGAGATGGGAAAAAGGTCAACTACGAAATTGTAGAGCGTCTTTGATTCAGTACAAAAAGATACCTTGTACACATTAATACAAAGAAATGAATGTTTAAAGTGCACATTTGTTTGTTCTCGATTTCTAAAACTGTGACATCTCTAAATGGGTTAAAACGAGAAAAAACAATTAGTTATCACAATATACCTTTATTTTCTGTATTCAAAGTGCCCTCCATCATCTACAGTGCAGATTTGAGTCCTTGTTTAAATTTCACTTTGCACATGTTTTAGCATTGTATGTCCTGCAATGTTGGCGGAAAGATTCAGACACCTGCTGTTTGAATTATTTCCAAAAGAAAGTATAATGGGGTCATTTTTTGCCCGAAAAATAACATCTTCTCCTTTTATTCGTGTTATATGACGTCAAAATTTCCGAAAATGCAAGCAAACAGATGCGCATTTTACACATTTTGTTCTTAGCGTTATTGCACTCAAGGTGTCTTTTTGTACTAAATCGAAGATGCTCTACAATTTTGTAATTTACTTTTTCCTGTATCTTGTACCGTTTTCAAGATTGTGCCGCTAATTCAAAAATTTGCCGATAGATGGCGTTGTAAGTTGTCTCATCGAGTAGTGCATAGCCTTTTTACTATACCTAGACACCAACTTTATGGCTTAAGCTGTCACCGTTTAGAAGTTAAGGGGGGTGTAACGGATATAAGTGGGAACCCTGTATACCTGCAATAAAATAAGATGTGTTAAACAAGCTAAAAAACTAGTTTCACATCACAGCCTAAAACAGTAATAGTTAAAAATGCATAACAACCTAATGACTGTCATATTACATGTTAGAAAAAATTAATAATTTGAGTCAAATATCCTAAACTGACACTCCTACCAATATATTGTTAAGGTAGATGCTCCAATAGTGGGTCACTTAAGGGTGGGTCCTCAATTATCATCTAAACTTTTTAGAACTTTCGCTAATCTCTATTTGTTTTATGGTTGTTCAAACTTTTATCTAAATAATCACCTGAAATATCAAAATAATTGTAATATAATTTTTTAAAAATTAAAAACTTAGATCACTCCTATGCACCAGAAGTGGGCATAGCAAACTTTTGATGTACCAGTAGTGGGCATACCAAAAGTGGGCCACACAGATTTGTCAATTGTGCCAAAGAAAAAAGAATAAAATCATTATATTTAGTAATAATAATAATATATTAACATTATACACTGTAAAAAATGCAATAAAAATGGCTTGATATAGGCGAAATCGTTTATTTATAGATTCTAGTCACATGAGATTTACATTTTTTCTCTAACAGCCAATTTTTTTATTAAAGGTATATGTTAATTATCGATCTTTCATTTTAAGTTCTGTTTGGGGCATTATGGATATTAAATCTTGATATTTTATGTTGACTAAATCTTTTTTTTTTCTTTTATCATCTTCCTTCTGCAGCCAGAAAAAAGTCCTTTTAAATGGTGATGGAATATTTTTCGATGGTCCAGCAATGCGATAGTTATTATTGTCTGCCTCGTTACAGAGCCCAACTAATTCTTGAATATCAGTCTTTTCCTCAACAGTACTATAAAATATTTATTATTTAACTAATTGGTCAGAATGTTCCATTAGTGCACCAGTAGTAGGCCATTAGTGTATCAGAAGTGGGCCATGTGGCCCACTTCCAACTTCAGCAACAAACTTTCTAGCTCCTAACTAAACAGGAAATAAAGGCTGTGCCTTTAGTATTTAGTTGATAAGGGTTTCAGCCTACCAGAGGCAGATCTCTTATTTCATTGGAATGTTGGAATTTCTTGTTTTTCAACTTAAAAATTCAAGTGGCCCACTACTGGAGCAGTTACCTTATAATGTTCTAAAAAGTTATTGTTTTTAAGTCATCGAGTAATAAGTAAACAAGCACTAATAATGTTTTATGATAATATAAGTTTAGTGGTGGAAATACTATTTAAAAAATATATTCTTTCAGTATACATCAGTAATTCATTTAAGACAAATTATTAATCTGAAACAAAAAAAAAATATACAAATTGCATAACGTCAAAAACTGTAAAATTAAATTTGTTTTGATGGATGATTAATGAATAGAATAGAATAAAAATGTTCCAAATGTCCGTGAAGCATATATTAAAACATGTTTTACTAGTAAGACAAAATCCTTCACAGAAAATAAATTTATTACAGAAAATTTCATGAGCATTTGTTGTCTGCTCACCAAACTATATTGGGAAAATTTGTGTAAAAACTTAGAGGTAAACTGAAATTGTCATAAATTGATAGAATTTTTATGAATGAAATGAAATTGATAGAAGGACTTACTTCATATAAACATGCATGATGAAATGGCTGATTACAATCTGGGTTGTCACACGTCATTTCCGGAATTGCTTCTCCTAAGAGATAGGAATAACAAATTCCACACTCCATACAAAACTCCTGAAAACATGGAAGATCGTTTATTTTTTACCAATTATTTACAAAGTAACAATTTTAAATAGTTTAAAATTTTAATCAAAATAAAATAACCAGTAAAACATTATACAAACAATATGCGTGTCAAAAGGTTAAGTATAACAATAATTTTAAAATAAAACTTTAAAATATAAACTCTATTTTAAATCAGTGTTCATATATGTAAAAAAATATAGATCTGAAATTATACTTGATACAATCATGCTTCAAACTTTATTTTCAACTATCAAATTTAGCAAAAATAGGAGTGTCAAAAGTTTAAGCACATGCAGGGATGAGATTGGCAAAAAAGCAAAAAGACTGAAATCATATGCGAGCAAAACATTTGTACCATAATTTATACGTGAAAGATGTTTTAAGAAGTAAAACACCAGAACACGCAATATGATGAAAATATTACACTATAATAATTCATTATTTATAATTCAATATGTATAAATAAGAAAAAGAATATTAAATTATTATTAAATCATTCACATTAAAAGTTAACAAACAAGTTGAACACATCATCAGGTGCATCAGAAAATACAAATTAGACATTAAAACATTTACCACGTGTACATCACTGCGATTCAACATACACCCAACAGAAGTCTGAGAAGAATTATATTTAATAGCCTTTTGATAAAAGTTAGCTCAAAAAATAAATAAAAATAAGGACAAATAATTTCTTTTGCTTCATGCAATTGTGTAAAGTGTATTAGCTCTTCATAAATTATAATAATGTATCATATACTGAATTCTGTTTTATTTCTTTTATTTTTATAAATTTTTGCAAAAGTAACAGCACAATGATTTTGCACCTTATAAAGCAAGAGAGGTCGAAATATTGCACAGTTACAATGACAGATTCATTCAGCATTATTGTTATTTGAAACATTTCCTTAATTGTTAAAGAAGTGGTTTTCTTTTGTTTCTTTAATTGTGTGGCTTTTGTTGGTAACTGATCTCCATTAACACGCTTCACCCCTTGTTTTGAAGGCCTCCTATCTTTGACAGATTTTTCTTCAATAAAGGATGTGTTTGCATCCTCTGCAAGTTTATTTTCAGTAGAGGCTAAAGTTTTTGGACAGTCTTCATTAGTATCTCTCTGTTTAATTGCTGGCATAGTTGTCGGGACTACACTATCTCTAGAATGCCTAGGTAAATCATGTTTTATTTTTTTATTTATGTCTTATTCTCTGCTTTTTTGTTGTATTTGCACACAGCTTTTTAGCTGCCTGTTTTGACAGGAGCTTCTTTTTTTTATGTAGTTTATTTATTTGTTCCATTTTTTTTATTTCTTCATCTTGGTACGCCCTACAAGATGACCTTAAGTTTCCAACTAATTTTTTTTTCAACATGTTCATGCAATATATATATATATATATATGTATGTATATAATTTTGCAAAATATGCCACAGAGGTTTTGTTTTCTGCAAAAAGGTGGTATTTAATACTTTGAATGGCACTGAATGTTGGAATGTTCATCCTTCTAGAGCTTGCCGATATAATGTTGATTCATCAGTAGAAGATGAAACAGCTAGTTTCCTAGCCGGTGGAGTTAAGCCGCACGGTTGAGCATATTTTCCCAGAATTTTCTTTCGAGAACGGAAGATAGGAAGTTTTCTTTTCTTTGTGTGAAAGCAGAATTTTCGGAAGAAAAAGCAAATTTTTGTGGTTAAAAAAAAAAAAAAAAAAAAAAAAAACATACTAAGTTTTGAGAGAAAAAAAGACAAAAAAGCGGAATTTCTTCAAAATAACAAAAAAGCGGAAATTCGTGAAAAAGCGGAAGAATCTCATCTCTGCACATGAGACATTTCTTTTTTGCAGTCGAGTAAAAATGAAAATGTTACTATTTGATCATTGTTCCTTTTTATCGAATTACGTGAAATACATGGTTTTTCATCGATAACACTAAGTTATGTATTAGTTATGGCTGTAGTTGAATCCAAATATCCTCAATGGCCAAATCCAGTACTTCAACTGAAGATTACTGCTTACTATTCTGATAAACTAAATTTGTGAATTTACCATGCATGTTTTCTATGAAGTTCAAATCAGAACTTATGGCTATACCACTCCAAACCAATCCCATGTTGGAGATAAGCCACCGTGACATTGATTTGGAGGCATGTATTGATGGGTTGTCATGCTGAAAAGTCAAATCTGCTCCACCAAAAATTTAAACAAAGGGAACCAAATGACTGGCAGGTGTCTCTTGGTGTTTTCAGATTATTTTGCTGACATGTTGAAATAAAGTGGATATTTGAAGTTTTATTTTAAAATTATTGTGGTGCTTAAGCTTTTGACACGCACTGTGCCATTTCTATATACATTACACCACCTGCATCCCCGTGTTTGGAGCCATTTGACTCCTTTCCGGTTTGGATGGATGGAGGTGAATTTTATTTTTTAGAAAGGACAAAAACAAATAAGGTAAGTGCTCCAGTAGTGGGCCATGTACCAGTAGTGGGCCACTTGAATTTTTAAGTTGTAAAACAAGAAATTCCAACATTGCAATGAAATAAGAGATCTGCCTCTGGTAGGCTGAAACCCTTATCAACTAAATACCAAAGGCACAGCCTTTATTTCCTGTTTAGTTTGGAGCTAGAAAGTTTGTTGCTGAGGTTGGTCTCTGAGAGAAGCATTTTTAGCTTATTCTTAGTGATTTCCTTAAGAGGTAACTCTTCATTCAACTACTTTTTAGCATACATTCTGTTTGTTTTTAGAATGAATTGTTATTGATATTATTTGATTATATAATGAATGTATTATAAACTATCTTTAAATTAAATAATATTGATAATTTATGGATAGTGAAGGGTGGCCCACTTTTGGATCAATGTTTTACAAAATGCTCCAGTAGTGGGCCTAGGGGGGGGGGCCAGTACTGGAGCACATGCTTGCTCTCGAATAGACTGTTTTGTGATGTTTAATAAGAAGGTTATATCTTGTAAAGTCTTTTTATTTAATTAGATTTGCTTTATTTTTATCAGAACCAGTACTGGGTCCCCTTTTGGTACACTAATGGCCTACTACTGGTACACTAATGGAACATTCTAACCAATTACTTAAATAATAATTATTTTATAGTACTGTTGAGGAAAAGACTGATATTCAAAAATTAGTTGGGCGCTGTAACGAGACAGACAATAATAACTATCGTATTGCTTGACCATCGAAAAATATTCCATCACCATTTAAAAGGGCTCTTTTCTGGCTGCAGAGGCAAGATAAAAGAAAAAAAAAAGATTTATTCAACATAAAATATCACGATTTAATATCCATAATGCCCCAAACAGAACTTAAAATGAAAGATCGATAATTAGAATATACTTTTAATAAAAAATTGGCTGTTCGAGAAAAAAATGTAAATCTCATGTGACTAGAATCTATAAATAAAAGATTTCACCTATATCAAGCCATTTTTATTGCATTTTTATAGTGTATAATGTTAATATATTGTTATTATTACTATATATAATAATTTTATTCTTTTTTATTTGGCATAATTGACAAATCTGGGTGGCCCACTTTTGGTATGCCCACTACTGGTACATCAAAAGTTTGCTATGCCCACTTCTGGTGCATAGGAGTGATCTAAGTTTTTAATTTTTTAAAAATTATATTACAATTATTTTGATATTTCATGTGATTATTATTTTAGATAAAAGTTTGAACAACCATAAAAAAATATAGATTAGCGAAACTTCTCAAAAGTTTAGATAATAATTGAGGAAATACCCTTAAGTGGCCCACTACTGGAGCATTTACCTTAATAATGAAAAAAGAAACAAACACTGGACAAGAACAAACATAAAAACAACATGGAAAACAAAACAATACGAGAAAAAATAAAAATACATAGAAAAAAAAGAAGAGTCACAAGTTGCCGGAACTGTGTGTCAGTCTGGGTGGATGCATGTTCAATGATTATCCTCTACAATGAGATTGTTCTCATCACATATGAAGTGCACTAGGAGTCGAAGTCAGGTTCTTGACAAGTTATTCGTCAGAATTTTTTTTAACCACTGTAATTTATATGGCACTGTAGGAGTTTGGAAATGCCAGGAGAGAGTAAACCGACATTTTGCGGCATAGTGCATTGGATCTCCTTTTTCTCCGCACGAGCACATTTCCATATACACACCAAATTGATTTTTGAAGAAAAATAATAATAATGTACTACCTAAAAATTATATGACGATAATTTTTGAACAATTGAAGGTTAATTACAGTAATCATCATATGCATGCATTGTTCAGGAATTTTCTGATGTGCACATGATGCATTAGTAACAAACAGAGAGAGGAGGGAAGACTAATAAAAAAATAAGCATTCTTTTGGAAATGGTATTTTAAAGTGGAAATAACAGAAAAAATTAAATTTAACTTATACCTACTTCTTTAACAGAAGTTGATGGCGATGGAAATTCAAGCTCTAAAATCTGCTGGAGGTTTGTTAACACAGAATCAAATTCACTCCTAGTTTAAAATTTATCACAGAATAAAGCATTAAATAGTAATATTGCATAAATTTACAGGTTTTAAGACATTTGAAAGATAGTGGGAAAAAAAAACCCTGCCAAATAATTGAGAAAATTATAAGTTTACTTTGAAATTTGAATATAATTATAAAAAATGTAAGAATTTAAAACTTTGGCTAATAATTTGAGAATTTGAGTGAAACTGATAATTAGGAAACAAAATATAATGCAACAATAAGTTATGTCAAGGAGCAGTTGAGACGAACATTACATTTGAACTATAATTTTTTAATAGCAGCACAGTAATAAGTCAAATGAAAAATTTCATAAAATGAATTTTTGGTAAAACTAAATAAATAAAATATAGCAAAGTTCAAAATGATTTAATACAAGTATTAAAAATACTAATAAAGCAAATATAAAAAGTTTAAATGGCTTAGATGAATGGAAGATAATACATATTTCATGAATTATTTTTAACTTTTGGAAATATATCATAGTCTATGAAAAATAAGATAATGGAAATTAAATACAGTTATAAATGACTGAAATAGATTTGAATAATAAAATATCAACATAACTTTAAAATAATTAGTAGTATTGTAATGAATGCCCACACATCAAACACACATAGTTTTTTTTAGACTCATGGAGGTCAAATCATCAAAGTCTTAAGACCTAATTTTCTGATGATTATAATACTTTCTCATTATATTCCTCTTGTACGAGAAAGTAAGAAATTATTGTTTAAAAAACAATATGAATCATAGTGAGCTTAATAATGATAAAATGAATAAGATGCTTTTTATATTATAATAATACAATACTAAAATACAATAATTATGTATATAGGAATTGTATTTTCCCAGTCTAGCTTAAAAGCGTAAGTTTAATTCTTTCCTAATAATATTTTCTCACTTTCCGAACAAGCTCATTTGAATAATTGTTCTGTCAGCGGAAAGATACCGGAAGATAACGATCATGCGGTCTCTTCGTGCTAATCGTGTGATGCGTGGGGGTTTCTCCATTAAAAAAAACCGAGTGTAGTATTTGAATCCCGAGGAGATGACTTTTTGAAATCAATAAGAACGGTCATGTGGTAGGATTGGTGAGCATAGGCAGCTAAGGGGGTCTTTTCCCTGTTGGCAATGGCTGTAACTAAACCTTTTAATGAGGTGCAAGTTGATATCTTAAGTAAGTAAGAAACCCTAAATCCTAATGTCTAAAATCTAAATAATACCTGTTTAAATACTTTTCTCATTTCATATTATGTTTTAATAATTAAATAATTTAGCTTTTAACTCCTGCTTCTCATCCTTTATCTTTAGTGCATTTACCCAGACCCATAAGATAATGCTTTTTCTACAAGTCATGTTGGCTTCGGCCGAGATCAATAAGTTTCCTATAATTATGGTTGCTCAAGCGGGGATTATTTTTCCCATGCAACCGTATTTCTACATAATTTAAGGTGGCTCAGGCTGTGAATTAAGTTTTTCTACATATATATCATAATTAAATTCAGAATATTTGTTGAAATATACCAAAAATTACAGCAATACTTTTTAAAAACATACCAAGTTTCAAAATATAAAAACGAAAGTATGCTCCCCTATAGTTTCTTATATACATTTTGTGTTTAGCTTCGCACTACAGTAAAGAAAATCAAGTATGCATTTTGGAAAAGTACCGTTCCCTGTTAAACAACTATTGTCCAAATGCTACATAACATAGATGTGCGATTTTTAAACTTTATTCTCCTAGTTCATCAAAATTTGAAGTTATAATATTCACACACACATGGGCATGAAGATAAACAAATGATCCATTAGTGAATTTGGTCCAAAATTTGATACAAATTTGGCATACACACAAGAAATGAAATTTTACCATTTCTCTCCTTTGTTGAGTTATCCTGTTCACAGAGGGGCAGATATAATTAGAAAAAGTGTATTTTTTAGACTTCAGGAGTCCCAAAAATAGGATATTCACGAAAATTTTGATGTTCAATTATTTGGGAATTACAATAATTTCACTTTCTATACCTCGCATGCAAGAAAGTAAGAAACTTACCACATATGAATATTCTTGTTAAATTTTGTCCTCATTGGTTCAACAACTGAAATAAACAAATGCGTACAGATTTAAAGACTAAAAAAAAACTTTTGCATTTTCAAAGATAAAAAAGGGAAAAGGAAAAAGCATAAAGACTTATGCACGTACTTCTTTCAGGTCCCAGGTAATGGCAAGTTGGAACAGAAGTTGGCATCAGAGGGTTGATCACCAGAAGCAGAGAGACTCCAGAAGCTGGAAATTAGTCAAAATTATTATCGAATTCCAAAAACTTTGATGAATAATCCATTAATAAAATCACAGCATATTTGTTGATTTTCGAGACGTTTGTCCATGAAGCATTTTATGTGCCCGAGCTCAAATGGGTTAGCTTACAGCATCTTAAACCTTTACCACTTTTGAGCCCTTTTCAGTCTAAAACATTTTCACAACTTTTTCAATTAAAAAATATTTCTGTGATCCCAGTATATATTTAAATAGGAAAATAAATAAAAATAACTATTTAAAAAAATTATTTAAACCATGATGCATTTCCTAATTTTTTTTCTAGTACTGAATAAATAAATTCGATAAAACCGTTTGTTAAAAACAAATTTTTATTAGGGAACTAAAAAGTATAAAAAATTATTTTAATGATTTTTTTTACTTATTAGTCATTAATTTACAATTCAATTTGAAAATAGTGGAATCTTGAAATCATTTTTTTTAAAAAAAACAAATGGTGCCATGCATATAGAATAAAAATTTTAATAAATTAATTACTTAACTAATAACTAAAGTCTGAAATATTAAAATTGTTTTATGTCATCGAGAACACAAGTTTAAAAAATTTCAAAACTCTAGTTCATTAGGAAGTGAGCGAAAAATTTATTACAAAATTCTATCTTTGTAAACATGAAACAATTTTAATTAAACAGCATACAAATAGGACAATATATCATTTCAGAATTTTGGCAACCTAAAAATTATTTAACAGTGCCCCACTGTTTTCTTTCGAAATCATACAGAAATTTACATTTTAAATTAGCAAAAGCACTGAATTTGGAATTGATTCAATTTTTATAATCCCAGTCGTCAAAATTTTGGAACTGGAAAAATCAGCAGGACGGAATTAAATACATTTATTTTTCACAGCAATTTCATTTAAATCCAACAGTTTGCTTGATTTGATTTCTTAAAATGAATGTCTTGGCTTACAGACTAGTTTGAAGTTACATCAAAGGCATTTACAACTGGAGTTTATTATTTCGACTTGCTTCTGAATGACTGTCTCAAGACTTGGATCAATACCCAGTTCTCTAAATTTCCATACCATATATCAGTGTAAAGACAAGGCAACGCAGACTTGGTATGTAACAAGCTGATAAATGCAACATCTTCTAAAGAGTTGCATCATGAATTGATAATCTTCCATGCCACTAAGAATAAGAACAATTTTAATGAAAAGAAATGAATAACATGCAGAATTTGCAATGTATCAGAAAATTAAAGTTTTACAGCATTTTTGTTTTGTTTGGATTTAGTCCCATATCATCCATTCCTCATATTTTCAAAGAATAATATTTCTTACTTTCAAATAACCTGACAATCTGGAAACAGCAGAAATAAGGAATTTTTGTAATCATTTGTTCTTTTCATTCCAAAACAAACCCACTCAAGCAATTTTCTTCCTTATTTTTATTTGTTGTTTAAAAGTCTATGTTACAATTTTGATTTTTTATACTTACTATTTCTAGCTTTTAATTAGTACACATTTTAATAATTTTATTTGTTTGTATACTGCCTTATATTCACTAATATTTATTTTAATATATTTTATGAATTTCTCTTTTAAAAATTTTGGTTCCCTTTTTCTTTTTGTATATGTTTGGACATAATAAAAAGAATATTGGAGCAACTACTAAATATAATTCTCTTAGCAGTTTCATCATGAATTCAAAATGTAACTACATATTTATGTATATAAACAGCATTCTAAGTTATTTTTATGAGCTTTATTAATGTATAATTCTATCCTTTTGTTGTGCTATTGAGTTTTATAAATTAAATTTACATTACATCGCTGATATTTAACACTATAAGAACATAATCTAAGCAAAACTAATATGACGGACAAATAAGTAATAATATAAGAGAAAGTTGTAAGTTTCAATGTATATTTTGCAAGGGAAATAATAACACTAATTGTTTTTAACCGATGCTCCTTTTCCACCATTAGACAAAATAATAATAACAATAATAAGATAAAAAGGAAAAAGCATATAAGAAACTCTTTCATACATACTAAGTTAATAAGCAATCAATACATATTTAAATAATTATACTCAATCAGTAATTATCACTAAGATTACCATTTTGTTTGATATAGTATTGAGGGAGGGCGTCATAAATATTATATCAGAGAACCAATTTTGCTAGTACTTAAGATCTACAATGCATTCTTGAAAATAAAACAGTGAAAATAACAAATGAAACAACCTCACTTTTAATGAGAAACCCATAATCAGATACATACCCAAAGCAATTCTCCGTTTACAATCTTTTCTTGATGGAGCTTCTGGTTCTAAAATCCAAGTATTTTTATCTAATTCATCCATAATATTCCAGAATTCAGCATGCATAGCTAAGGTTTCTTGAAATACCAGGAACATATTCAGCAAAGTGTCACCCTGATTTAAACAAAAGAGAGGACACAAAGTTTTAAATTGCTTACACAAGTATATCTCACAATCTCTTTGCTTCAGACTTTTTAGATGCAATACTTTAAACCAGTGGCAAATCCAGGATTTCAGTCGAAGGGTGCCGAGGTCATAAAAATTTTGTATCGTAGTGACGAATGTCAAACCTCATGGCTTCTGTAAACCAAAACACTTGTAACTTTACAGACTTTACTCACCTTACAATAAGAATCATAAAGAACACTAATACTTTCGATAATTTAATAAAAATACAATGAAATAACTAGCCAAAAATTTTTTTCGACAGCGTCAGCGCTACAAGTACATGGCTAGAAAAGTAGGAAAATTTTCGAGCCCTTCAAGCCAGAAAGCAATGTTGCCACGATTTTTTTAAATGAAAATTAAGAGAAAACAGTTGTAGAGATTTTAAATAAAATCAAGAATTTTGGTTTAGTTCGGGGGGCTGCAGCCCGATAGCCCCCCTGGATTCGCCACTGCTTTAGACCCTTATCATTTCTGAAAAAGAACTATTTTTTGCATTCCCTCGAGATGAAGGGTGTGTCCACCAGTTTCTAACATAGAACAGGAGGAAAAGCTTGACTCATAACATGTAAAATCATCAGTCTCAATTTGGGAAACAAATAACACAGGGGTTTTTTTATGGAAATAAAATGAATGATAGTAAGATTTATTTGTCTATTTTACAGTAGAGGAAATTTTCGAAATAACATTCAATTCATATTAGTATTGATGAAGTCAATTTCACTATTTTTGAGAATTGAAAGGTCTCTTATGAAATCAATATTGTAATGTAACGAAATCCACCAATCTTCATCATATTTTATTGATGATATAGCAAAAAGAAAAAAAAAAAAAAGCATAAAACAAGAATGCCATAAAATATTATCAACAACTTAAAAGGTTAAATATATCATCCTATACTTTTTCTGAGAAGAGACTGAAGAATAAAGAATTAAAACCTGCAAACATGAGAAATCCTTTGCTTACTTTCAAATAATTTGAAGACAACTTGAAAGGTCCAGAAACTGATAATAACAAATACAGTTCTTATCTCAAATACTGACATAAAAAATTTTATTTATCAGTTGAGAAAAAAATTATATTTAAATGCATAAAATCAGTGGATACCCTAGATTAAAAATGGAATTCAAATCTCAATACGCACTACATCTTAAAGTATATTTTACAGAATGGATTAGAGAATACTGCAATCAGTCTTATGCAAAAAAAAAAAAGCCAAGTGAATTACTAAGCTACTTTTATGAATATTTGAATGAAATAGGAATAGAATTCTTCTGCAATAACAGTGCTTGTACTTGTTGTAAAAAAAAAAGCTTCAGAAGCAGCATTTAGGATGGGGAGTGCTCTCCTCTGGACTTTCCTCAAAAGTTCAACATAAAAAAAGTATCTCTTCCCATTGATGGATTATATCCAAAATTTGTTACATTTCTATAAAGTTGGTACAGTCCGACCTCGAAAAACTAGACTTCTAAAATCCAGAAACCTCCGAAAAACGATTTTTTTCAACTCATGACGATAAAAAAATTAGCTAGATAAATTTTAAACTAGAACGCTTGAGGCAAGATGCGAAAATTCCAGTCATTCTATTCATCGTAAACTACTATTTTTTTTTTTTGTCTTTGTATCATTTTTTAATGTCTCTTTATGTTTTTATGGTTTAAAACGTGTTTTATATGGAGTTGTTGGAATTGACGTCAAAGTGTAGATCAGCACACAGAGAAGGAGAACGTGTGGATCAGCAAAAGTCTGGATTGGTTGTGAATGTGCAAATGTCAGAGGCGTTACCAAGGCAACCATTTGCCGTTGCCTTGTGACTCCCGGATCTGTACTGAAGACGTCTGCACATGCTTGCTTAATTGTGACGTAACTTACCTACAAGGTGGCATCAGAACTTTGACATCTCTATTGGTTTAAGTAAGATATCTAAAATCCGGAAATTTCCAAAATCTGGACCCTCCAAACCCCCGAGCAGTCCAGATTTTCGAGGTTGTACTGTATTAATGCAACACATCAAAATTCATTCAGTTAGCTGAAAGCATTTTTGAATTACCACATTCACATAATAGAGATACAAATAGATGGACAGTACCCATTGACAGATTGGCCCTAAAAGTTATACAACTCAACAATTGTAATGTAAAGACAGCAAGCTAAATTCCATCAATCTAGCTTATGGAATTTTTCAGTTATCATTTCACATTCCTGAACAGATACAATTAAAAAAAAAATGGTTTCTAATGGACGCACAGACATAATTGCTGAATTTTCTTTTTTGGACAGAGGAAGGTCCAAAGCACAGAGATTAATCAAAACCTGCTGGTGAATTTTTTTTGATGATTACACTACTTTCGTTTAGTATGTTTTGCATAACAGAAAGTAAAAAATCCTAGTTTGCATTTAAAAGTTTTCATTTTCGATTAACCACTTAACAGCTTATTTTTTCTGCCATATTGTGTCCAAAAATAAGCACATTTTTTATAAGCAATTTTATATTCAAATTGATTTTATAAATTCAAATCAGCAGTTAAAACAGTTAAAAGTATTGATTTTATAAATTTTTTATCATTTTAAAATTGCAGGAGAAAAAAGTATCTGAAAACTGCTTTACCTAACCTAACCTGACCTGAAAACTGGTTTACACTTGTTTTGCCATCCAACATTAATTAGACTGCTAAAACCATTTACTAGAAACATTGAAAAAGAAAAGAAAGTGAAATAGAGAGGGAAATCAATACAAATTGCGTGCCAGAGTGGAGTTCAGGCAAATCAGGGAAGTCCCCTTTTGCAGTGCCCGAACGGTGTTCGGGCAAAACTGTTAAGTGGTTAATCATCCTCACTTTGAATGCAAGCCAAGCAATATAATTTTTGAGATCACAATTCTTTGACAAAGGCAGACAAATATATTATATTTTGCTTCAAATATAAGTTTTAGGAATCTGCTCAGCAGGGCGATTTAATGCGTTATTAATTAAGTTCCATATATCTTAATCTGTCATCTTTAAATAAAAAAATAAGTAAATAAAAAAAAAACCTAAATTTTCAAAGTTTTTAAAAGTTTGAGCTCAACAGAAAGCAATACTTTGGGGATAACAGCCTTTGTTGCTTCAAATCCCATAACTCTTTAATTCAAAGCAATACTTATTTGCAAAATTATTTTCTCAAGAATTTAAAATACAGAAATATATTAAAAGACAGTGCAAATTTCCTCTCATGGATACAAATATTACAGACAGAATAACTATTGACTTAACCTGCATCATCCTAAAATATTACCACAATGCACATTAGATGAACATTAACTTGGAAGGAAGCATAATCCAGCACAATTTTCAGATCTTTTTGTTGAGAGGTTTATGCATCCAGTATTATCAATGTAAGTAAATATTTAAAATATAAACAATTTAAAAAATTTAGTTTGTTGCTAGCCAAGGAACAAACTGGCAGTATTGTATAGCAGTACTGGCAGTAAATGACACAACTGGTAAATAAATATAACGGTTATGTCACAACAACAAAAAAATTTAAAATATGAGGAACTTAATTTTGTTCTAGCAAAAGGAAAAAAAAAAATTTTTAGAGAAGAAAAGGGGGAAAAAAACTTTAAAAAAACCTTACTGGCAGCCATCTGTAATGAAATTCTTGTGGCAGATCACATTCATACTTAGGTCCTTCATTGGGAAACTGAAAAGAAATTAACACCATCTATTCAACTTCAAATGTTTTGATTTCATAACACTTAAAAATTCTATTTTATCCATCGGACAAAGGAAATAAAATAAAAAATTACAACTAATTGCCTAAATTATCATAATACTTTTCTTTATAGATGATAAAAAATTTATACAAAGTATAAAAGAGAATAATGAAAAGGCAAAGAAAAAAATATAAAATTCACTGTGATATTTCCTAGTATAGCCAAAAGTGGAGTAAGCAACTAACAGCATCACCTTGAGGTTGAAAGAGTGCGAAAATAATTTGTTTTGTAGGCAGCATTTATATTCTCATCCTGAACTCCCAAATTTTAACTACGACAGAGATCATATTATTTTTGTAGCAATGTTATTTTGTCTTAATAAGAGTGAATTCACGCAAAACATTAGTTTGAATTTCTTTTTAAAATTTTCTCTCAATTTAGATAATTATTTATCTGGGGTTAACTTTGACAGTTATCACTACACATTCAATAGGCATCAAAAAAGAAAACCAACTACAAAAAAATGGTACACCATAGCAAACAAAAGTGTATCTTCAAATTGAGATAATATGCAGTCTATAGAAGGAAAATTATAAATAAAGATTTCGTAAATTCAAATCTTATAAAAATTTTTGACATTTCAGAAATAAAATACTAAATGAAACTGAGCTTACTTATAATTAATGAATAATTTTTATTTTAAAAACATGCAGATTTTTTAAAAAATAAGCTAAATTCCATTCATATTAGACTGTGCAACTGAACATCAAATATTGTTCATCACATTGATAATATTGAAAGCATTTTCATCAAAAGGACATAAAAAAAGGCATAGAGCCTTTTGAAATGATACATCTCTTTATTTAGAGTACCTTACTTAGGGTATCAAAACTCTAGTACATCAGAAACTACCATCTTTACAAGCAAGAAACAAAAGTTGAGTTAAATCAAAGTTATTTTGCTCAACAGAGTAAAGCCTTGAATAGATCATTTTCTGTGATTACAATATTTTTCATAAATTAGCTGCATTTCAAATTGCTTTTTATAATTAAATACTTTAAAAGAAAGAACAGTTAATAACAAGGTCCAAGTTTTAAATTTCCTTTATCATAATCCAATTTAACAAATTTATTATAGATTTAAAAGTTATTAGTAACAATTTGTTTTATGTATGAATAACTTTCAAATAATTTGTTTCACAGCAAACTGTGATGATATCATTACCTTGTCTGGAATCCAGATTTTTAAAATATGGTCTCTGTCAGAATTATCAACTGCCTTAAGGTGCACTTCTTGAAAATCTGGACTTATAAAATGAACTCTGAAAAACACACACACATTTGAACAATCAAAATTGTCTAATAAATATAAACAAATTAATTACAAAATACAAAATATTATTCATTTATAGATTTTAAAAGAATTCTGAAACTGAAATAATGATAATAAAAAAACTAACTTATCCCATCCACATTCATGCAGTTGTTCAAAAAAATATTTGTATTCTGCATGCCCATCAATGGACTGATTTGGACCTCTCACACGTATCTGGCGTTCCTGAACATTTAAAGAAACAGTAAGCCAAACAGTTTTTCAAAAAAGAAAGAAAAAAAAAGTTCTCTAATTTATTTTAGAATCTTACCAAAACATTCTGAATTTCATACAGCATTTCTGTAATGGTGTCTATGTGATGCAAGTGCTGAAAGGGTACACATATAATTATTAGATGCATTTTAAGACCAAAATTGTTGAGTTAATATATTTTTCCCCTATAAATGAAAAAGGCTATTTAGAAAAATCCTAAATAAAAAAAAATTAAGAGAAACTATTAAGATATGAAATTATCATTCTAGTTTATGTATCTTGTTCTAAAACATGTTGCTGGTCCTTTCTTGCTACAGTTTTCCTGGTTTCGATGTAATTCAAATATTGTTGAGCTATTATCATCTCTACAAAGCAGAGGCATTGATACAATATTTTGTTGGATCTATAGCCATGCCATTATTTCTGCAAACGAACTTGCAAACCAGGCTGTGAAACTCGCTACAGTACTTCTACCATATGTGGTACCTTAATGTAACATTTCTGCCCATGTGAAATAATATATTTATGCAAAATGTCAAGAACTGTAGCATTTGAAGAGTGATAAACTGTGTCCTGCCAAGCCCTTATAACCATATGGCTCATTTCTCCCCCTCCAGAAAAGCAGACGTTAAACTAACTGATCTGTGAATTGCTCATGCATGGTACATACATAAATATTTGTTATTCGGTGATCAAGTCCCTATGTGTTCTATCTATGGGTGCTTTAATTCAGCTGATCATATTTTAACACAATTCCTTTTTAATTTTCAACAACTAATATATTTCATAGTTTTAAAGTTGGTAAACTTATTAGGAGAGAATTTTCACCATAACTTATTTCTTTTTCTTGCAACCATAAATTTTATTCTGTAGCGGTTACAATCAATTGCCTTCTCCTTTCTATGGTAGGTGCCGCTACCATAGAAAGGACATCTTTTTCCCATGATGCCTCTCTGTCATTCTTGTCTGTGTGCTTGTCTCGTGATGTTGTTCTCTGTCTTGTGTCTTGTAACTTTAATGTTCTGTGCTGTGGAACATAGCCTAATAAAAATGGTTCCTAAAATTGACTGGATTCATCAGCAGCACAACACACAAACTTGAGTCTCGTCCCTCTATAATTCATGGTATCTAAATTTTTAACCTTTTACCTTTGTCCAACAAGATTTTAATCTGCAAGTTCACCATGTTTTATGCTTTTATAAATTAAATGAATTTGTATATTTGATGCTTAAACTTTTTACCCACTAAAAAGATTTGAGGAATCCACCTTAGATTTGGCACAGCTTGTGCTCCACAGAACTTTCTGCCATAAAACTGTAAACTTACCCAAGTTATCTTTGATGTAATTTAAAAGATGGGAATATCTAATGAACTATTGCCAGATCTCATTTGAATCCCAAAGAGTGAAGCATACGGGAAAGTAATCTGTGGAGTAGTTATTAACTGGTTTAACCTTCAAAGGCACTGTTTGGTGTATAGAATGGGCCAGACAAGGAAACAGTACCAATACAGCCGTTATTCATTAGTATTTTTTACCTTTTAGAAAGCAAAAAGATGTCAGAACTGAATCTACGGGAGGCTAAATTATATTATTCAATAAAAAACTATGGTACTTGGGTTTACAAGAGCAAAATCAATAAAAAACAAGCTTGAAGGCAAAGGTAGATTCCTTTACGTTAATTTTACAAAAGTCATGAAATATTACATATTGATCAATACAGACATAGCCAATGACTTTATTGTTTCTATTCATTGCAATATTTACGCTGTGATTCTGTTTTCATGTCATTTAATTTTTTGCTATATCAAGGTTTTATCATTCCATTTTTCATTCCAAAAAGTTATACTAGATTTATTGGTCAATTTTTTTATATCTCAACACATAATCATTCAACAGGTAGGAGTCACAAAGAAATAAACATCTCAGTAGTGCAAATATCTCCTAGATAACATTAAGCCAGCCTATCTGAAACAGTAACAAGAAATTGACTCTTGGCACGAATGAAGAAAGACTCTAAATTTAAAAATTAATTTATTTAATCTAGGTTACAATATAATTGTGCGAACATTACTTTGTCATATGGTAAAATCACATGACATGGAAACACTTAAATACTACTAAAATGGGCTCATTTAGAGAACTCCCTGGTTACAAAGATAATAGTCACTAAATTCTTAACATATAAGAGAATAAAATTATTAAACATTATGTGTGGCAAATTTAATACGTGTTTTTAAAGCATGGGATATGAATGCAGCCAATTTGAACAGTAAATTTAAATCTCCATCGACGGTTAAAACCAAATACTCAGGCAGAAAATCCCAATCAATTTTAAAGTTAAGGAGATATTTTTCAATAGTAAAAAGGATAAAGGAAACTCTTATTTAAGTATCTATTGTTTTTGGCTACTTTATATTGATTTTATTAAACAAATCATGGCCCCGCCATGTTTAGTTAAATATCAAATTAAAGTATTCTGTCAAAAAACCTATTATCAAATTAACTATTAAAATTATTTGATTAATTAAAATTAAGTATTTACTTAAATAAAGTTAAAAATTAATTGTTACAAAACTTCACTAAAACCTTTTTCATGACTCATACTATATGCCAGTAATCTTTATCTTATAATTATCTAATAATTATATTAATTTAAATAAAAGCCACTGTGGCTATGTATGTATGTTCCACATCTCCTCCTAAACCACTGGACTGATTTCAATCAAACTTTTCAAACTTTTTATTTAAGAAAAGAGAAAGGTCACCTTCAACTTTTCAAAGCCTAAAAGATTCTTAAAATTTCACTTAATTAAAAATTAAGCAAGGCGTTTCTCCGCAATGTCTTTCATTTCCATAAATTTGTTTCTCTTATTTTAATATTTTTTTCAAAATTAATTTTAAATTGAATTCATAACAATATTCTTGCTGATCAAAAATAATACGAAGAACTGTTACCAGAAGGAAGAATGCTAAAAGAAAATTTTAAAAGTAGACGATTTAACAATTTATATCGGGACCAGCTATTGATTTATTTTCATGCTTTAAATTAATGAATAATCAACTAGTTAATTTAATTGTTTCAAAATATTCATTAAAACCTTTCATTGACTTTAGTAATCGTTAACAAAATTTGAAGTACCTATATAACAAATAATAACGTATGAAGAAAACGGATGTTTTTAAAAATCTTCTGGTTCAATTGATATTCTTATTTTAATTGAAAGCGTTTTAGATCAGAAAAGGAATTTGTGTATTATAATATTTATACAATAGTAATTTTTGCATTGAAAATATTAAACATGAGAACATTTTAATCTGGAGCAAAGCCAGGTGTATCAATTAACAGTTATAATTAACAAAATTTAACAAAGATATTAACTATAAATTAATTAGTCATAAATTAATTATATATTATACCGTATAAAAAGTGAAAGTGAGTGCGGTTGATGGGAACTCATAACTTCTAAGTAATTCTTGCTGTCAAAAAACTTTCAGTATAAAAGTAGTTTGTTATGATAAGGTGATAATTCCCCTAATTGAAATTTTCTTTTTATCTTCAATCTTAACGAAGCTATGGGGAAATGATAAATTGGGGGGGGGGT
>BGPR01016062.1:1478-35423 GCA_013235015.1 Araneus ventricosus
GTGAACCACAAGATGCTCTTTCAGCTTCCAATCATGTGAAAATACCTCAGAAAACTTCCCACACTTGCACTGTTTCGGTTCCTCATGATTCTGCATATGAATGTTTAATTCTGATTCAGTTGTGAACCCTTTTCGGCACTTCCAACCTTTGAATCCTTTCTTTGATGTGGGAGCACGCTTACGACGATAATTCTCCACGCCCTCTATCCTTTTTTGTTGCTGGGAAGTGCGTGCTTTTTGCTTGGAAACTTCATTTACTCTCTCTAAATTTTCGGACAAAAAGTTTTCGTTGGAATAGTTTCCTCTTTTGTTAAACAAGTGTGAAGAATTGCTGCTTTTCTGATTAGTGTCTCTAAACTTTTTTTCATTCATAACATTTTCTGTATCATAATGCGATATGCAGCTTTCTGATGCAATGAGAAATGAGCCAGTTAAATCGATTGGGCTATCTTGACTCTCAATTTGTGAAGATTCTACAGTTATTTTCTTTTTAAGAATTCTTTTCATAGAAGACAGGTTTTCAGGTTCTTGCTTTGATGATTGATGATAAAAATCCATAAGATGCTGTGGTTTTGCGGTAGAAGCACTGAAGGGGTCCACAATATAGTTGAAATTACAAGGTGTTTCTGCTTCTTTATCCTGAACATGCGAAGTTTGTGTTTGACACCAAGCATTTTGAATCCCTGGCGAAAAAGTTTTTATTGCAGTATTGTTTTCACTACAGTTTTTTAACAGTTGTTCTTGTTCCAAGAGAATATTTTGACTACGAAGGCTGGATGCGTCAAAATCTTCATTCCTATGGAATTCGTTAACTGCCGAGTCTTCGTATGGGAATATGAAATCTTCCCTCGCCGACGCCACTTCTTCACGTTGACAAGGGCTGTTACCTATCGCTCGAATCTTGATTTCTCCAATCGGGTTGTTGGATTTACGACTGGAGTTTGTCGGTTGAGGCTGTGGCGGAAGTGCAGATTCAGGATCATAGACTTGCGCCATATTGAAGGTTAGCTTTAAGAATTCACCTCCACCGCATACCGGGCAGATAAGAATTTCGGTAGAAAAGTATTTCTTGAAACCGCAGACACAACGATATACAATCATTTCTTTGTTTTCAACGGATATTACAAGCAAAATATAAAAATCTAAGTAACAGGCAAATCACACTACTGTTTTAAATTCCGTTTGCCTTTTGTACTTAAATATTTCATCTTTGACTATGTTTGGCCTGTCTTTGCCAAAGACAAAACTAAAATTCTACACCTTTATGAAATATAATTGTGATTTCCATCTCAAATGTCTATTTGATAAAGCATATGAGAATCGTTCATTTTGTACAAGAAATCCTATTCTTAATTTCTTAAAGTAAATTCTCTGCAGTTTTATACAAAGCTGACTTTTGATGTACTATAATCTTTATTTTATCGTTTTTTGGCAAACAAGGCTTACATATTTTATCCGGATGGGAATCGTGATTATTTACATAGCGGGGTATATCGAATCATTTTTTTATTGAATTATATAACTGGAAAATCATGTCATCGTAATGGAATAGCCGCCTCTTTTGGAAATTTTTACAAGTTCTCTGTATCTTTTGAAAATTGTTCCCACATGCTGTGGCTGCAATGTTCTCTTTGTTAGTTTGAAAATTGTTTCCACATGCTGTGACTGATCGGAATTCCTATTTTATATCACTTTGGAAGGCACCGCAAACATGGAGACGTGATTAGTTTAGTTGTACTAACGATTCGTTTTCAGTCAACACAAGGGCTAATTTGGGATGGATATCTCAATTTTTAATCGTAAGCAGATCACCAGGACGACATCCGAGATGAATTCACCCTCTCCAAAAATCCACACAACAATAACAGGAAGGCGTTAGTCCACTACTTATGATTTAACGGGCAGCAGGCCCCACACATAGCTGATCTTCATTGAATTCGGTTTTCGAACCTCGAACCATCCGGCCCCGAAGCCCAGACATTACCACCGCATCCCTATTGGGATGAGAAACCACCAGAAAAGTAAACTGGTTTTCTCATCCCTAGACAGTTCAGCAATAATTCTGTGGTTAGGTTGACCACATTTCCGATGACGGGTCGTACCTCCTACGGGAGAGGTTGTGGTGCGTTCGCAAATGCAATTGATCACATCACCAGTGTTATTGTAGAGACGACTCGCTTTTCATGCATTATCCCTTATTACTATGCTAGTCATGATTTTCTTCGTTATATTATCCTTTCAAAAGTTTGTTTGCACGTTATTCACCTTCTCGTAAGAAATCTCATCCTGCTGTTTACATTTCTTGCGAGGCCGCGGTGACTTAGTGTTGAGGTCTCGAATTTGGGGCCGGAGTGTTCCGAGAACGAAACCCGATTCCAATGGAGGTCCACCGTGTATGGGGTCTGTGACGCGCTGAATCATACGAAGTGGCCAAACGTCCTGCCGTTGATGTGGCGTGGAAGTTTTGAGAGGGAGTGGCAGCTCAAGTGTCGTCCTCGTCATCTGACCGTGGTTCAAAATTACGAGGTCCGTCCCAAAAATAGTCCTCGTGTTACTACAAAACGGGATGTTAATATAACTATACTGAATTTCTTGCATAAAGAGTAATCTAAGATTTCAAGGACAAATCTTTTATTTATTGCATGTTTTGTAAAAAGCAATTTTGATTTTTTTAAAAATAACAACCGAGTTTAAAACGGATTTGACAGCAGAAAAGTGGATATATTAATAAATTTCAAACACTGCTAAAAAGTTACAGGTGAGAGCGACCAAGAAATGAAGGATACTCAGGACAAAAAACAGTTTAATGTAGAAATGCAGAAGTTTAAGAATACAAATTGTTAAATAACAATACACAAAAACTTTCTACACAATTATTGACTGTTTCCTTTTACTTCTCTTGTTTCCATGACATTAAACTGAACTTGGAAAGGCATACACTAAGTTACTCAGTAACCTAAAAAATGAAGATGTATATGATTAAGATTTTTTTAGAGAAGATGTTTTTATCAAACTGAATCAAAACGCTAACTGTGAAATGCTTGTTTCTGAAATATACCAATTATAATACAGCTTATTAAAATTAAAATACTGAAAGCAATTCAGCATTGTGTTCACTATGATGTTATTTCAAGAAGTGCAATGCATCGTAAATCATCTAAAAATATGTGCCTGGGTGGGTAACTGGGTACAAGAATCAGATATTGTGCTATTTACAAGTACTACTGTTCTGAATAGTTCCCTTTTTCAGTTTGATACTCCAAGTGGGCAGTTATTTTGAACAAGAATTTCATTCAAATATTTAGTTCGGAGAACTGAATTTTTCAAAAGGTTTAACCAGCAATGACTTGTGCTGTAGCACTCGTTGAAGTTATTTTAAAAGCTTGTTTTTAATCTTTTTTTGTTAATTTTCCACATTCAGACATAAATCAACAATGGAAATGGAAAAAAATATAATCTGAGAAACTGAATCAACAAGTAAGGGATACACAGGTTCGCAGTGCACACCGAAGAGTCCTCAAAAGCATAAAAATTAACTCACTTCATATAGCTGAAAGATATATTTGGAAGGCGAAAAACAACCCTTTCTCCCTTTGAATTAATTTATTTTGTCCTCAGCTGTCTTTTTCGCAGCTCTGAGTTTGGTGCTCGGCCAACTGAAGTTCTTTTTTCCCCACTCCAACCCAAGGTTCACCTGTGCTCCTTTGATTTTTCTTCATTTTACTGCATATTCGTTTTTGTTGGACATCACTCTTTGAAGAAAGGTACATATTAATTTTCTAAAATACAACGCAGATGAAAATCTGTTTACTATGTTTAGATACATTGTAATTAGTCATTATTATTAGAGGTCATTCATTTAGGTTAGATAATTATTATTAGATTTAAATACACAATGGGCGTTGTATAAATACTCATATATGAGTTATTTGAAATTCATCTTTGAATGAGTGTTATTAAGTTTACTGGGCAAAGAGGGAGGGGATGGGGAGCTCTGATATTTTTGTGTGCAGAATCGTCTTTTCAACATTCATTTAATTTTTTACTAACAATACTTGAATGAACTTGTATCATATAGTGGATATTTAACATCTGTAAAATGTAAAAAACTTCATATCTCCATTTTAAATTAAAAATTAGGTTCTACTTCGAGGCAAATGCAGCACTGCTCCTTTCTGAGATAATATAAACTGCCATTGGGATAAACCATAATTTCCAACATGTAGCTTTATGGAAAAAACGATCATACAAAGATTAAAAAAAAAATAATCGGAGGTAATCGAATAAAACTAAAAACAAACAAGGAATCCATGAAAGTCCATTTTTAAGGGCTAAGAACCTTATTCGAAATGGATTCAAAATACGCCAAACATAGCTTCTCTTAACTCGAAATTTCCCAAACAAAGGAGATCTGAACATCAAAATGCATATTTTTAAAAGAAAGAGGAAAAAGACATCAAAACGCTAAAAGTTATTTTTTATTTCCTTCGGCAAAAAAAAAGAGCATTTCGTGGAGCAAACCGTTTTTGTTTTTCTTTCATATAATGATGTGTATATCACACATTTTAAATGCGCTGACTCATCGTTATAGTTTAGCCTTTCGTCATTTAATTTTAAGCTCTGTTCAGGATAGGATGACAGTTTTTAGTCAAGGAAAAAAGAATGTTTTGGATATTGATACTAAAATGTAAATAATTAAAGCAAAGGAGAAAGATAATTTGACCGCGAAACGAATTATTCAAAAATTCAAAATAGGAAAATCTTAGTTTTACGAAATATTTAGAAAAATGGAATAGCTGAACTATGGTTGAATGGAAATGTCTCAACCAAGCGAAAAATGCGGAAAACAGCCAAAGAAGAAATTAATGTAATTGTATGGGTTAGTTTAGTTTAATTATATTAACGCCTAATTTTTTAGCAACACGAGGGCTATTTTGGGACAGACCTCGCAATTTTGAATTATAGACAGTTGCAGAGGACGACTCCTGACCTGGCACCACCTCTCTAAACATTCACGCCACAGCAACGGGAATATGTTTGGCCACTAAGTACGATTTAGCGTGCAACAGGCCCCATATACGGCGAATTTTCAGTGGAATCGGGTCTCGAACCTGGAACCCTGCTGCCTCAAAGCCGAGAACCTACCAATAGGCCACCGCGGCCTCTGAAATTGTATGGGATTGGTTTGTAGATGCAAAGATGCAAGATCTCGAAATCTGCCGATATCTGGACCTATATTACAAGCACAAGCTAAAGATATTGCAGAAAAATTAAACTGATTTTCATGCATCAAATGGATGGTTTGAAAGTTTCAGAAAAAAAAAGGAAAAAAAAAATGGGATTTCTTTCAAAATTGTCTGGGATTGAATTGAAGCTGGGAACGTTTCGGATGAGACTGTAAATACGGGGATTCAAAAAATTGAAAATTCTTTGATGGCTATGAACCTCCAAATATTGCGAATGACGATAAAAGTCAGATTTTTTTTCGTGGCTTACCAATAAAATCGTTATGTACTAAAAAAGCAAAGTGTACCGGTGATAAACAATCAAAAGAACGAATCACAGTGCCCTTTTGTGCCTTTGTGACTGGCGAAGTCGAAAAATTGTTGGTAATTGGCGAGATGAAAGCCTTGGTGCTTTAAAAATCTGGACGTGCAAAAACTTCCTGTAATATGGGAATCGAACAAAAAGGCATGAATGACAGCTGCAATAATGGAAGAATGGTTCAAAACTCTTAATGCAAAAATGAAAAAAGAAAGAAGGCCTATTTTGTTGTTTTCAGATAATGCCACTTGCCACCCTCAGATAGAACTTTCATACCTAAAATTGGTTTGTTTCCACCAAATACAACCAGCGTTACTCAACCTATGGATCAAGGAATTATTCGTTGTGTCAAAGTAAATTTTCGAAAATTTCTAATGCAATCTTTACTAGAAATAATATAAAAACAGCGTCAAATGCAAGTGATATAATAAAATCTGTAACAATTCTTGACGCAGTGAGTTGGATATCGAAAGCTTGGAAAGAAATAAGCAAACAGACAATTCAAAAATGTTTTGTTGAGGCCAATTTTTCTGCAAATGTTTGCATCGAATAACATTCATGAACCGAAGATGTAGATGTACGTGATCTGTAAATTTTATTAAACAACGGAAATTTTTTCGATATGATCATATCGGAATTGATTTCTTTCGCACTCGAGTTCGAAAGAAATCATATCAATCGACGACGATATTTTTACAGAGGTTCGTATTGATGAAGTGAATGACATAATTAAAAGCATATGAACAATTACGATGATGAATGCAATATAAATGAAGACATTTCCGATAAAGAAGAACTCTAAATAAAATCGTATTGATCATTTTTATATACAGTATCTGAGTTTGAAAAGTTTGCATTAAGTCAGGGAGATGCTGAAGTGCTTGAACTTCTGAAGAATACGACAATATTAACGGAACGAAGAATTATTTATAACATATATGTATAGAAAACAATGCTGGATTATTTTAAAATGTATATTTAGCAGATAAACTTATTTTCCTATAATTTTTAGCTTTTGAGTGAAGAAAATCATCTTTTAATAATAGAAATAAACATCATAGTAATTACTTTGAGATTTATATCTATTTAGCGCCAAAAGCAATATTAAAATAAAATGCCTATAAACATAATCTTTATATGTTTCCATAATTTTTGTTATTGAGTAATTTTAAAATTTATCTAAATCTTACTTTTAAAATGCGACACTTATTAAAACGTAATTATTGTAATATGATATTTTTTGGTATTTTTTTAATCTTGGATAATATTTTTTATTACAATTGATTTAATTTAAATAATGAAGATGCATTTGTAAACATCATATATTAATGAAACCCTGATTAAAACGGAATCCTGTCTAAAACTGAAAATTTTTCTGGTCCCTTTAGATTCCGTTTAGTACAGGTTTTACTGTACATGAAATAGCACTTACACTCCTTCATCGGTAAAACTGCAATATTTGTACGCTGATGCCACTGATAAAAGAAGGCTCGTACCATTTGAGTAGCCAGAGCATGCAATATGAATTCAGAAAAATTAGGAATAAATTTGACATTCTAAAGTTTACATTTAATTGTCTAATTACAAGCAAAAATAAATAAAGATAACATACTGTTGCATCTCCATTTTGTACATTAACTGACAACTTTCAACACTTAGATTCCCTTTTCTGTGCCTCTTCGTCTGGTTTCTTCACAATAACAAAATATTTCAGAATTTCACAAACATAAAATATTTGATACATTACAATTATTTGGCTGATACAAAAAAGAGCATTTTAGTACATAACAGGATGACTACGACAACGATATGTTACCATAGCTCTATTCCTACATAATGTCATTTCTGCCTAGGTTAACAAGGTTTCATACATGAAAGTCAGAGCATAAAGTTATTTTATTAGAAATATCCTTTTTCTACTGTCCTACCGCCCTCTAGAAAAACCCTAGACACCAGACATGCTGGTAGTGGTCGTTATGGAAATGGGTTAATCCATTGCATTTGGGGGAGTGAAGAAAAGAGCTTCATTTCATTTGGCGGAGGTAGAATCGGTGGAAGTGTCATTTCGCTTTGTATTTCGGTCGAAATCGAATTCCTTGTTTAACAAAGTGTGCTTAGCTTGCCAAATAATGCGGTTCATTTTATACCCCTCTCCCTCCTTTCTTCGACTCGTCTACTTGCGGCAACTCTGTTCAGGGTTTTTCTCGTGGCGGTAGGGCAGTATGCTTATTTCATCAATATAAATGTATTCACATTAAAAAATGCGTCATGTAAACTTATACAAGCATATCTAGAATTTGGATGAATCTTTCAGTCTTTCTAGCAAACTTTAAATAAATTATTTAAACAAAAATTAATTAGCTGAAGACTGTAAAGCAGATAATATGTTCATATTTTAAAACAACAACAATGAAAAAATCAAGGATTAGTTATTAAAACTATTATTTGTCCAATGGGATTAAAAAATGTTCATGTAGAAAAAATTTAAAAAACCTTCCAAGTGACCAATTATTTTTACTGAATAATTTTAAGTTCTTATATAGATAAAGAGAGATAAGCTGTTCTAGTTTTCTTAAAGAAGCGCAGTGTCTAGATGAATCTGTCGCACTTATAACCATGAAATTTGGCACACAAGTACAAATTTTACATTTAAGGGGACACATTACCCAAAAAATGGCCAAAATAGCAATTTTCATTTTATTAGATTATTTCGTCGTTCTTATCGTTCTACATATTGTATCAAAATTTCAAATTTGTACCTTTAATATTTCAGAAGTTATTGAGACTTTTATTTGTGATGACTAATGAAAAACATGCTCAAATGACAATTTTAAATGGCTTTTTTCTCCATGTCAGTCTTTTCTGCACGTTCATGTTCTCAAAATTCTGAGACGTTTTTCCTTTCTAAAATAGAGCTTTCATATTTGTTTGCACATATTTATCATAATGTATATGATAAAACTGTGGATGCAATAAACATTCAGTGACTTAGTATTTTTTATATACAAGATACAAAATGAGTTCCTGCTATATTTCCTCATTTTTCACCATATAATTCAGTAAAATATCTGTATTTCAACGAATATGAGATACACCTTAAAAAGATGCACATTTTTGTGTAATATATTTCAATGAATCTAGAAATAAAATTTGAAACAAAAATATTCATATTTGAATCGGTAGTAGGGATTTTGAAAAAATGAATTTTTTTTTAATTTTTAATTCCAACTAAACAGGCTCAAAATGGATTTTTCAGCTTGTTTAGTTGAAACAAGCAGATCAAAATGGATTTTTTTCTCCTCAGTATGACTTTATATGATTGTTAAGTCTCAATACTATCAACATTTTTTCAACAATACTTCAAATAAAAAAAATATTGAGAAGGTAATGTGTCCCCTTAATGTAGAGAATTAATATTGTGTTTTTTTCCTGTAATATTTCACATATACAGTAATACCTCGTTACAGCGATATTTTGGGGACCAAATAAAAATATTGTTATAGAGATATATATTGTTATATCGAGGGGCGATATAATTATGATATAAAAAAAACTTAAATTTTGGTTGTTTTAATTTCTTTTAATACAACCATACATTGTGAAATAAAGCATCACCCTCGAGTGCTAATGATTTTTAAAGCATGCAAAAATTTGAAAATTCAGCTATACAATAAAATAGCTCAGATACTTTAGAAGCTTATTTATAGAAAAATTCCAGTATTTTCATTTGCTTATTCATTATTTGAACTGTTAAGTCAACTAACAAGGTTCGCATAGTCTAATGCACGAAAATGATAATCATTTTTCGATGAAAAGCTTGAAAATAATGCCCCTTGGGGCTGAACTCATTGGAGAGTTTCCTGGGATATCAATCTGGGATATCTGTATCAGCATTCTCTTCCTAATCATCTTCCAGTTCGTCTGTGATTTCAGACAGAATATCTTTTTCAGTAACTCCAGAGAAAATCATCAGGTCATCATTCGCTTTTAAATATTCCTCCAAGTTATTTTCAGATATTTGGCCACTTTTTTCTTCAAACTTAAAGAATTTAAAGTCTCAAAACACATTCTTCAGCATCTGAAACATCGCCATTTTTAGAATCATCGTCATTATCAGTTTGCTTATCCTCCATGAAACATCCCTTTTTTCCAACAATTAACGAATTGTTTTTTATCGTAACTTCCCCCAACTTTCAGCAATATTGTCACCTTTTTCCTTCACATTTACAGTTTAAAAGGCTCTTCTTTATTTTCGATGTTTATGAGTATCGAATCCACGGCAGCTTCAACGTTTTCATTTGTCGCAACTTTTAGTCGTTTTCTCTGAGGATTGATTTCAGTGGAATTCACAGACTCTTCAATTTGTTTCCCCTTCTTCAGGAAACTTGCAATCGTAGATTGCGAAAGTCCGTATTTCTTGCCTGCCTCAATCTGCTTCATTCCATCATCAATTTCTTTAATTATGTTCAGTTTATCCTGAAAGTGTAGTTGCCTTCTACTTGTCATCTTAGTTTAGAATTCCGACGGGAATGAAAGAATATCAAATATTTCGATTGGAACTCAGAATTGTTTGAAATTTAGAAATTAAACAGAGTTTCCACACACGACAAAAGCAGCAAAGCATTTGATTTGTTATTGTGTGCTGTGGTAGTCAGGACTCATTACCTGTAGAGTAACACCTGTTGCCTCCAAGTAGACCAAGTTATTGTATCCATTTCTCAGAAAGGACGTTTCCTTAGTGGTATGATCTTTCACATGCGTTTATTTGGAAGCAGAAATATTATTACAGGGGAAGAAAATAGTGCTGATATTTGAAAAGAAGCATTGTTGTACAGAGGTTTATTGCTGTATAGAATATCATTATTGAGGGGAGATTGGCATTATATTCTGTGCAAATTCAACGGGACCATAAAATGTTATTGTTGTAGAGGGATTTATCGTTGTATCGGATATCATTGTTGCAGGAGTTGTACTTTATTTGCCAGCATTATCATACCTGATGGCCGTAGGAAAAATTCCCTTCATAAAAATTGTTGTACAAATTTGATTTACTAAATTTTGAGCATTATTTTTAAAATGTCCGTTTTCTTCCACAAAAACTTAACACGTTAAGCGCCATGTCAGTCACCGGTGACTGACACTGAACTTTCCGTCTAACCGAACCTAAAATCTAATTAGATGACCCCTTTTGTACTATAGTTAAGAAATAGCAGAGAAAGGGTCATCTAATTACACAGAAGGTTTGAATCTCAGACGTGAGTCTTGGCGCTTAAGAATTAAAACTAAAAATTCTGCATTGTAATAACATTTTAATCCCCAAATTTGAATATTACGGGAAATATGAGCATTTGTAGTAAATAATGTTTTACTCCGCATACGCGAAATGTAGATCTATATACTGTCAACAGATGGCGCCGTCAAAAGCTACTCTAAATAAAACATAAGAAAGGCGTAGTTCGGGTCCGCGCCGTAGAGGTTTCTTTAAAATGTCGGGAGAATATCACAAAACAAGTGTTTCGTATTAATATGTAATTTAATTATCAATCTCTTTAATACAATATTTACAGAGAGTAGTATAATGGTTACAGAATAGATAAATTACAAGTTTATCTCGTGTAGTAAGGGTCTGTGGCAGCTTGTGGTTTATCTATTCTGTATCCATTATACCACTATGTGTAAATATTTTATTAAAGAGATAAATAATGAAATTACATATTAATACGAAACGCTTGTGTTGTGATTTTATCCCGACGTTGTCACGAAAAACTATGGCGCGGACCCGACCAGCGCTTTTCTTATGTTTTTTCAATAAATCTCGAGCATTTGATTTGGAGTGTGAGTCGTCTAAATTTCATGCCATTATCACTCATACAACGGCCTGCACGGCACTATCTCTTTGGGAAGTTTCATTTCGACAGCCCTGTGCATTTAAGGAAAATACACGGAATCGTCTATATTATTTAAAAATGCAATTAATGACTAATTGAAGTGTAAAAAAACATTTATATTTCTGGGGGCATCCCCCCCCCACACACACAAAAAAAAGGGTTCAGCGCTAGGGCTTTAACCCAACTTAATCCGGGACTCTGAGTATAATTACTTTTAACTATCCGTCCAAATAATCTATGTGCGTTTATATATAAATTCCTCATTATTACAGTAACAAATCAATAAAGAATTTCAAGAGTTCTGTGAAATGCTTAAGAAAACCCCCCAAATTGCACCCAAAAATACCTAATACAGTAGAAACCCGGAAATCCGAAATTCCGGATAATCCGAACAACTTTTTTTAATTTTCTGAAACTGTTTTACTGAAAAAAGAAGGAAAAATAACAGATATGAATAAGGAATAAAAGCTAATGTTTATTCCTAACTGAAAAGAAGTATTTGAAGTGGTCTTTAGGAATGAATGCACACCTTAATTAGTAGAAGCAAACTCAGATATCTTCTTTTTACCCTAAGCTTGTATACCACTGAACCGTGCGAACCGCCGCGTGTTCTTTCCAAACGTTTTCACAGAGCACCCAGAGTCAAAACTTTATTGCATTTTGTAATCAAGAGTATTTTACCGAATTTCCCGGATAATCTGAATTCCTCGGAATCCGAACAGAGATCAGCTCCAATTAGTTCGGATTCCCTGGGTTCTACTGTATTATTATTAAAAGATCTTGTTTAATAATTTTTAGAAAATATTACTACTTTTTAAAAGAAAGCTAAGGATCCACGACTCCATCGCCAAGCGAAATCAGTGAGTGTACAAGGGACAATAGAATTGTATGACCCACTGGCAAATATGCATAAGTGGTAAATATATGCAGTTTGCCAGAATTAAAGATGTATGGTAAAATAGGAATAGTTATTAGAAAATAATTTCGGTGGCAAGAAATGTGCTTATTATTTTATATAGGTTTACACCTTGCTCTACTATTTTAACAAAATGGAAATTTGAATTGAAGAATTAAAAATGCTTCATGCATTATTAAGAGCTCTCTGCTGAGCAGAAAAGATATGAAGATATACAATAAAAGATTTGAAATTGAAAAGAAATAATGACTGTAAATGCATATTTCTTTGATTTCAAACATGGAGAACAGGTTTAAAACATTTGCCTAGATTCAAATTAAGTACAATCATGACATTTTTATTTGAAATGATTTTAAAATCTAATATATACTTTAAATTCTTGGAAGTTGAACGTGACCTAACAATCAATTTAAATTTCATATTTTATGCATAATGTAGTTTCTTTAAAGTGAAACAAAGGCTTGTATAAATAAATGATAAAATGTTAATACAATACATACATTTATTTAAATTAAAGATATTTCACGATTTAAAATTTAAAAACGTCGTCAATTAAATTGAATACACATAACTTACGAATAACATTTGGTTCATCACATAAAATACGAGGAATTCTTCAGAATACTAAATCGTCCATAAAACAATAGATAGAAGAGTCAAATAACGGATATCGAATTAGTAAAACATAACTAAAATTTTCTTAAATAGAATCAACAGATGGTGACAAGACGTGTTCAAAAGAATATCTTGATATAAAGTATATAGCAGTTTTCAATATTTCGAAACACTCCGAATCGTCAATGAAGTGTGTTTCGAAGTCAGATTAGTAAAATCAAATTGCTTCTTAAAGGATAAAATTCTTTGATTCAGGATATAGTTTGCGTTTTAACAGAACAAATGTCAGGTCGTTGCAATTGCGTAGATTCAAAACACAATACGTCATTTTTCATGATTTGTATGTTGAGGTTATTTTTACACGTAGAGGCATAATCACACTCACCAGTAAAAGACTTCTCACTCGTGTGAACCTGATAATAATGTATCAGACTTCTTTCATTGTGTAATTTCATTTATCATTTGCAGGGATTCGGGTCGCAGCTATTTTGCTGCAAATGATCGTTTAATACCGATTCATTTGTGAAATTTCTTGAACATTTTCCACATTTGAATTCATTCTTGGGTTCTTGCTTAGAAAAGTAAGTTTCCATTTCTGATTCATGATATTTCTTCAAATGCGATGTTAGATGCTTCTTCCTATTGAACGCAAAATCACAATGCTCGCACTCAAAAGGTCCTATTTCCCAGTGAACCTCAAGATAATCTTTCAGCATCCATTCATATGAAAATTCCTCTGAACACTCATCATCCTTGTACTGATTCGGTTTCCTGTGTATCGGTTCACAAGGATTCTGCATATGACTGTTTAATTCTAATTCATTTTTGAACCCTTTTCGACACTTCCAACATTTCAATCCTTTCTTTGATGTTGTAGCACGCTTACGAAGAGAATTCTCCACGCCCTCTATCCTTGTTTGCTGTTGAGAAGTGTGGGTCTCTTGCTCTGGAACTTCATTTACTCACAGTCATGTGAAAATTCCTTAGAACCCTGATCACTCTTGTTCTGCTTCGGTTCATCATGATTCTGCATATGACTGTTTAATTCTGATTCATTTGTGAACCCTTTTCGACATTTCCAACATTTGATTCCTTTCTTTGATGTGGGAGCACGCTTACGACGAAAATTCTCCACGCCCTCTATCCTTGTTTGCTGTTGAGAAGTGCCAGATTTTTGCTTGGAAATTTCCTTTTCTCTTTTTAAATCTTTTGGAAAGAAGTTCTCAGATGAAGAATTCCCTCTTTTGTTCAACGTGTCTGAAGAATTGCCGCCTTTCTCCTTGCTGTCTCTAAACATGTTTCTATCGATAACATTCTCTGTAACAAAATGCGATGTGCAGCTTTCTGGCGCAATGAGAGATGAGCCAGTTAAATCGATTGGGCTATCTTGACTCTCAGTTTCTGAAGATTCTACAGTTATTTGCTTTTCAAGAATTATATTCATAGAAGACTGGTTTTCGCGTCCTTGCTTTGATGATTGATGATAAAAATCCATCAGATGCTGTGGTTTTGCACCAGAAAAACTGAAGGGTTCCACAATAGAGTTGAAATTACCAGGGGTTTCTGCTTCTTTATCCTGACAACGCGAAGGTTGTGTTTGACACCAAGTGTTTCGAATCCCTGGAGATAGCGTATTCATTGAGGTATGATTTTTACTGAAATGTTTCAGTAGTTTTTTTTGTTCCAAGAGAATATTTTGGTTAGGAAAACTGGATGCGTCACAATCTTCATTCCTATAGAATTCATTAACTGCCGAGTCTTCGTATGGGGAAATGAAATCTTCCCTCGCCGACGATACTTCTTCACGTTGACAAGGGCTGTTACCTATCGCTCGAATCTTGACTTCTCCAATCGGGTTGGTGGATTTGCGACTGGAGTTTGTCGGTTGAGGCAGTAGCGGAAGTGCAGATTCAGGATGCGCCATATTCAAGGTTATTTCTATGTAACATGCAAAACACTCTACTGTTATAAATTCTGATTGACTTTTGTACATAAATATTTCATCTTTGAATATGTTTGGCCTGTCGTTGCCAAAGACAAATCTAAAATTCTACAACTTCAAGAAATAGAATTGTGATTTTCATCTCAAATGTGTATTTAATAAATAATATGAGAAACGCTCATTTTGTACAGAAAATCTGTTACTTAATTTATTAAAGTAGAATCTCTGCAGTTTTATACAAAGCTCACGCTTGATGTCCTATAATCTTTTTTCATCATTGTCTGAAAAACAAGTCTATTTTATCCGGATGGGAATCGTGATTATTCACATAGCGGGGTATATCGAATCTTTTTTCATTGTATTAGAAATATAACTTGAAAATCACATGATCGTAATGGAATAGCCGCCCTTTTGGGATTTTTTACAAGTTCTCTTTATCGTTTGAAAATTGTTTCCACATGCTGTGGCTGGAAAGTTCTCTTTCTTAATTTGAAAGTTGTTTTCGCATGCTGTGGCTGGGAAGTTCTCTTTATTACTTTTAAAACTGTTTTCGAACGCTGTGGCAGGAAAGTTCTCATTATTATTCTGAAAACTGTGTCCGCATGTTTTGGCAGGACGGAATTCCTACTTTATATCACTTTGGAAGGCACCGAAAACATGGGGATGTGATTAATTTAGATGTTCTAACGATCCGTTTTTAAGCAACACACGGGCTCATTTGGAAAAGATATCGTAATTTTTAATCTTGTTCAGATGACCAGGACGACACCCGAGATGACTTCACCCTCTCCAAAAATCCACACAACAAAACAGAAAAACGTTAGACCACTGCGTAAGATTTAGCGGGCCCCAGGCCACACTCACAGCTGATTTTCACTGAAATCGGCTTTCGAACCTCGAACCATCCGGCTTCGAAGCCCAGACCTTACCACCGCGGCCCTATTAAGATGAGAAGCCACCTTAAAAGTAAACGGGTTTTCGCATCCCTCGACGGTTTAGAAATAGTCGTGTGGTTATGTTAATCACATTTTCGATGACGGGTCGTACCTCCTACGGGAGGGGTTGTGGTGCGTAGTCATGATGCAACTGACCACATCACCCGTGTTATTGTAGAGACGACTTGCTTTTCATGCATCACCGCTTATTACTATGCTAGTCATGATTTTCTTCGTTATATTATCATTTCAAAAGTTTTGTTGCACGTTATTCACCTTCTCGTAAGAAATCTCATCCTGCTGTTTAAATTTCTTGCGAGGCCGCGGTGGCCTAGTGGTGAGGTCTCGGGGTTGGGGCTGGAGGGTTCTGGGTTCGAAAGCCGATTCCAATGAAGATACGTCGTGTATAGTGTCGTCCTCGTCATCTAACCGCGGTTCAAATTACGAGGTTCGTCCCAAAAATAGCCCTCTTTTTGCTTCAAAACGGGATGCAAATACAATTAAACTAAATTTCTAGCATAAAAAGTAATCTAATATTTCAGCGAAAAATCCTGTTTCTTTATTGTATGTTTCCAAAAAAGCAATTTAGATTTTTTAAAAAATAATAACCATATTTAAAACAGTTTCAACAAAAGAAAAGTGAATATATTAATAAATTTCAAACATTGCTAAAAAGAAACAGGTGAAAATTTCCATTAAATAAAGGATACTCAGGTCAAAAACCAGTTTAATGTACAAATGCAGAACTACAAAAAAAATTGTTAAATAACAATACACAAAAACTTTCGTCACAATTATTTACTGTTTCCTTTTACTTCTCTTGTTTTCATGAGATTTAACTGAACTTGGAAAGGCATACGCTAAGTTACTAGGTAAACTAAGAAATGAAGATACATATCATATTAGGATTTTTTAAAGATATTTATGTCATCCTGAGTAAAATGAGTCACTGTGAAATGCTTGTTCGTAAAATATATCATTTCTAATAGAACTTCTTAAAATTAAAGTAGTGAAAGCAATTCAGCATTCAGTTCACTATGATGTTATATCAAGAAGTGCAATGCATCTCAAATCATCTAAAAATATGTGGCTCGGTGGGTAAGTGGACACTAGAATCAGATATTGTACTATTTACAAGTACTACTGTTCTGAATATTTCCCTTTTTCAGTTTAATCCTCCAAGTGGAAAGTTATTTTAATCAAGAATTTCAGTCAATTATTTAGTTCGGAGAACTGAATTTTTGAAGAGGTTTACCAACAAGGCTTGTGCTGCAGCACTCGTTGAAATTATTCTAAAAGCTCGTCTTTAATCTAGTTTTGTTAATCTTTCGCATTCAGACATCAATCAACAATGGAAATGGGAAAAAAATAACTAAGAAACTGATTCAACAAGTAGGGGATACACAGGTTCGCAGTGCACACCGAAGTGTTCTCAAAAGCATCAAAATTAACTCACTTCATATAGCTGAAAGATATATTTGGAAGGCAAAAAGCAACCCTTTCTCACTTTGAATTAATTTAGTTTGTCCTGAGCTCACTTTTCCGCAGCTCTGGGTGTGGTGCTCGGCCAACTGAAGTAGTTTATTCCCCTCTCCAACCCAAGAGTCATGTTGCAATGCACACAATGGGCATTGTATAAATACTCATATATGAGGTTTTTCAAATTCATCTTTGAATGAGTGTTATTAAGTTGACTGGGTGACTGGGCAAAGACGGAGGAAATGGGGAGCTCTGACATTTTTGTGTGCAGAATAGTCTTTTCAACATTCATTTAATTTTTTACTAACAAAACTTGAATGAACTTGTATCATATACTGGTTATTTAACATCTCTAAAATGTAGAAAACTTAATATCTCGATTTTAAATTAAAACTCTGGAGCTAATTCAAATTAAAGGCAGCACTGCTTCTTTCTGAGATAATATAAGCTTCCATTGGGATAAACCATACTTTCCAACATGTAGCTTTATGGAAGTAACGATCATACAAAGATAACAAAAAAAAAATACTCGAAGGTAATCGAATAACACTAAAAACAAACAAGGAATCCATTCAAGTCTAATTTTTAAGGCCTGAAAACCTTATTCGAAATGGATTCAAAATACGCGAAACATAGCTTCTCTTATCCCGAAATTTCCCAAACAAAAGATAAAGGAGATCTGTACATCAAAAAACATTTTTTTAAAAGAAAGAGGAAAACACACACACATCTAAATGCTAGAAGTTCTTTTTTATTTCCTTTGGTGAAAAAAAAAGAAGAGCATTTTGTGGAACAAACAGTTTTTTGTTTTTCTTTCATATAATGATGTGTATATCACACATTTCAAATGCGCTGACTCATCGTTGTAGTTTAGATTTTCGTCATTTAGTTTAAAGCGCTGATCAGGATCGGATGACAGTTTTTAGTCGAGGAAAAAAGAATGTTTTGGATATTGATACTAAAATGGAAATAATAAAAGCTTAAGAGAACGATAATTTGAGCGCGAAAAAAATTGTTGACAAATTCAGTTTCTCAGTTTTACGAAATATTTAAGAAGAACGAAATAACTGAATTATGTTTGAATTGCTTGAAATTTAGAAATTGAACAGAGCTTCCATGAAATCTTCGAATCACACACGACAAAAGCAGCAAAGCATTTGATTTGTTACTGTGTTCTGTGGTAGTCAGGACTCATTAAATGTAGAGAAACACCTGTTGCCTCCAAGTAGACTAAGTTATTTTATCATTTTATGAAAAGGGAAGTGCTCTGGGTGGTATGATCTTTCACATCCGGGTATTTGGGAACAAAAATATTATTACAGAGGAAGAAAATAGTGCTGATATTTGAAAAGAAGCATTGTTGTACAGAGTTTTATTGCTGAATTGAATATCATTATATTGAGGGGAGATTAACATTATATTCTGTGCAAATTCAACGGGACCATAAAATGTTATTGTTGTAGAGGGATTTATCGTTGTATCGGGTATCATTGTAGCAGGAGTTGTACCGTATTTGCCCGCAGTATCATATCTGATGGCCGTAGGAAAAATTCCCTTCATAAACAATTGTTGTTAAAATTTGATTTACTAATTTTTGAGAATTCTTTTTAAAATGTCCGTTTTCTTCCATACAAGCTTAGCACGTTAAGCGCCATGCCAGTCACCGGTGACTGACACTGAACTTTCTGTGTAACCGAACCTAAAATATAATTAGATAACCAATTTTCTATTATAGATAAGAGATAGCAGAGAAGGGGACATCTAATTACACAGATGGTTTCGATCTCAGACGTGTGTCGTGGCGCTTAACATGTTCAGAATTAAAACTAAAAATTCGACATTGTAATTAAATTTTAATCCCCAAATTTGAATATTACGGGAAATATGAGCATTTGTAGTAAATAATGTTTTACTCCGTATACGCGACATGTAGATCTATATACTGCCAACAGATGGCGCCGTCAAAAGCTACTCTAAATAAAACATAAGAAAGGCGCAGTTCGGGTACACGCCGTAGAGTTTTCTTTAAAACGTCGGAGAATATCACAAAACAAGTTTTTCATATAATTATGTAATTCAATTATCAATCTGTTTAATACAATATTTACACAGAGCAGCATAATGGTTACAGAATAGATATATCACAAATTTATCTTATGTCGCAAGGGTCTGTGGTAGCTTGTGATTTATCTATTCTGTATCCATTATACTACTATGTGTAAATATTTTATTAAAGAGAGAAATAATTAAATTACATATTAATACGAAACGCTTGTGTTGTCATTTTATCCCGACGTTGTCACGAAAAATCTAGGGCGCGGTCCCGATCTGCGCCTTCCATATGTTTTTTCAACAAATCTCGAGCGCATGATCTGGAGTGTGCGTCTTCCAAATTTCATGCCATTATGACTCATTCAACACCCTGTACGGCACTATCAGTTGGGAAAGTTTCATTTCGACGGCCCTGTGAATTTAAGGAAAGTTCACGAAATTATCAGTATCATTTTAAAACGCAATGATTGACTAATTGAAGTGTAAAAAAAAACAATTATATTTCTGGAGGCATCCCCCCCATAAAAAATGGGGTTCTAGGGCTTTAACCCAACTTAATCCGGGACACTGAGTATAATTACTTTTAACTATCCATTCAAATATTCTCTACGGGTTTATAAGTTATTTCCTGATTATTATAATAACAAATCATAAAAAACTTTAAGAGTTAAGTCAAATGCTTAAGAAAACCCTCCAAATTCCACCCGAAAGTACCTATCTCAGTAGAACCCAGGAAATCCGAACCCCATTAATCCGAAATTCCGGATAATCCGAACACCTTTTTTAAATTTTCTGAAAATGTTTTACTGAAAAATGAAGGAAAAATAACATTTACGAAACAGAAACACAGCTAATGTTTATTCCTAACTGAAAAGAAGTATTTGAAGTGGTTTTTAGGAATGAATACAGCACCTTAATTAGTAGAAACAAACTCAGATATCTTCCTTTTACCCTCGGCTTGTTTGCCACTGAACCGTGCGAATCGCCGCGTGCTCTTTCCGCGTACGCCTTCACAGAGCACCCAGAGTCAATACTCTACTGCATTTCGTATATCAAGAGTATTTTACCGAATTTCCCGAATAATCCTAATTCCTCGGAATCCGAACAGAGGTCAGCCCCAATTAGTTTGGATTCCCTGGGTTCTACTGTATTATTATTACTACAAGATGCTGTTTAATAATTTTTTGAAAATATTACTACTTTTTAAAAGAAAGCTAAGGATCCATCGCCAAGCGAAATCAGTGAGTGTGCAAGGGACAATAGATTTATATGTGCCACTGGCAAATATGCATATACGGGGAAAATATACGTATTTTCCCAGAAGATGCATGGTAATATATGTATATATGGTAAATATGCATAGTTATTAGAAAATAATTTCAGTGGTAAGAAATGTGCTTACTATTTTATATAGTTTCACACCTTTCTCTAATATTTTAACAAAATGGAATGTTGAATTCAAGAATTAAAAATACTTCATGCATTATTAAGAGCTCTCTGCTGAACAGAAAAGATATGCAGATATAAAATAAAAGATTTGAAATTGAAAAGAAATAATAATTGTAAATGCATATTTCCTTGATTAGAAGTATGGTGAACAGGTGTCAAACATTTACCTACATTCAAATTAAGTACAATTATGACATTTTTATTTGAAATGATTTTGAAATCTAATATATACTATAAATTCTTGGAAGTTGAAAACGTGACCCAACAATCAATTTAAATTTCATATTTTATGCATAAATGTAGTTTCTTTAAACTGAAACAAAGGCTTATATAAATAAACGTTAAAATGCTCATACAATACATACATTTATTTAAATTAAAGTTAATTCATGATTTAAAATCTAAAAACGTCGTCAATTAAATTGACTACAAATAACTTACGAATAAGTAACATTTGGTTCATCACATAAAATACGATTCCATTCTTCAGAATACTAAATCGTCCATAAAACAATAGATAGAAGAGTCAAATGACGGATATCAAATTATTAAAAAATGACTAAAATTTTCGTAAATAGAATCAACAGATGGTTACAAGACGTGTTCAAAATATTATCTTGATATAAAGTTTAAAACAGTTTGCAACCTTTCGAAACACTCCATATCGTCAAAGAAGTGTGTTTCGAAGTCAGATTAGTAAAATCAAATTGCTTCTTAAAGAAGAAGAATCATTGATTCAGGATATAGTTTGAGTTATAACAGAACAAATGTCTGGTCGTTTCATTTGCGGAGATTCAAAACACAATTCGTCATTTGTCATGATTTGCATTTTGAGGTTATTTTTGCACGTAGAGGCGTAATCACACTGACCATTTAAAGACTTTTCACCCGTGTGAACCTGATAATAATGTATCAGACTTCTTTCAAGACATAATTTCATTTATCATGTGAAGGGATTCGGGTCGTAACTATTTAGCTGCAAATGATCGTTTAATTGTGATTGATTTGTAAACTTCCTTGAACATTTTCCACATTTGAATTCATTCTTTGATTCTTGCTTAGCATAGTAGGCTTCCATTTCCTCTTTTGTTTAAGAGGTTTGAAGTATTGCTGCCTTACTCATTAGTGTCTCTAAAACTTTTTTTATTGATAACATTTTCTGTAATATAAGGCGATGTGCAGCTTTCTGGCGCAATGAGAGATGAGCCAGTTAAATCGATTGGGCTATCTTGACTCTCAATTTGTGAAGATTCTGCAGTTATTTGCTTTTCAAGCATCCTTTTCATAGAAGACTGGTTTTTGCGTTCTTGCTTTGATGATTGATGATAAAAATCCATCAGATGCTATGGTTTTGCAAGAGAATCACTGAAGGGGTCCACAATGTAGTTGAAATTCGAAGGTGTTTCTGCTTCTTTACCCTGAACATGCGAAGTTTGTGTTTGACACCAAATGTTTTGAATCCCTGGAGAAAAAGTATTCATTTCAGTATGAATTTACTAAAATGTTCCAATAGTTGTTCTTGTGCCAAGAGCATATTTTGGTTAGGAAAAATGGATGCGTCACAATCTTCATTCCTATGGAATTCATTAACTGCCGAGTCTTCGTATGGGAATATGAAATCTTCTCCCACCGAAGATACTTCTTCACGTTGACAAGGACTGTTACCTAACTCTGGAATCTTGACTTCTCCAATCGGGTTGTTGGATTTACGACTGGAGTTTGTCGGTTGAGGCTGTGGCGGAAGTGCAGATTCAGGATGCGCCATATTGAAGGTTAGCTTTAAGAATTCACCTCCACCGCATACCGAGCAGATAAGTACTTCGTCAGAAAAGAATTTCTAGTAACAGTGGACACAACGATATACAATCATTTCTTTGTTTTCAGCGGATATTACATACAAGATATAAAAATCTAAGTAACAGGCAAAACACACTACTGTTATAAATTCCGTTTGACTTTTGTACTTAAATATTTCATCTTTCAATATGTTTGTCCTGTTGTTGCCAAAGACAAATCTAAAATTCTGCAACTTTAAGAAATGAAATTGTGATTTTCATCTCAAATATTTATTTGATAAATAATATGAGAAACGCTCATTTGGTATAGCAAATCTGTTACTTAATTTATTAAAGTAGAATCTCTGCGGTTTTATACAAAGCTGACGCTTCATGTCCTATAATCTTTTTTCATCGTTGTCTGAAAAACAAGGCTTACATATTTTATCCGGATAGGAATCGTGATTATTCACATAGCGGGGTGTATCGAAACTTTTTTTATTGTATTAGAAATATAACTTGAAAATCATGTGATCGTAATGGAATAGCCGCTTCTTTTCTGATTTTTTACAAGTTCTCTTTATCTTTTGAAAATTGTTTCCACATGCTGTTTCTGGAAAGTTCTCTTTATTACTTTGAAAATGGTTTCCGCATGCTGTGGTTGGAAAGTTTTCTTTAATACTCTGAAAATTTTTTCCACGTATGATTTAACGGGCAGCAGGCCCCACACACAGCGGGTCTACATTGAAATCGGCTTTCGAACTTCGAACCATCCGGCCCCGAAACCCACAATTTACCACCGAGGCTCTATTGTGATGAGAAGCCATCAGTAATGTAAACGGGTTTTCGCTTCCCTCGACAGTTTAGAAATAGTTGTGTGGTTATGTTGACCACATTTCCAATGACGGGTCGTACCTCCTACGGGAGGGGTTGTGGTGCATGTTCATTTTGCAACTGACATCATTACCCGTGTTATTGTAGAGACAACTTGCTTTTCATGCATTACCCCTTATTACTATGCTAGTCATGTTTTTCTTCGTTATATCATCATTTCAAAAGTTTTGTTGCACGTTTTTCATCTTCTCGTAAGAAATATCATCCTGCTATTTAAATTTCTTGGAAGGACGCGGTGGCCTAGTGCTAAGGTCTCCGCTTTGGTGCCGGCTGATTCCGGGTTCGAAACCAGATTCCAATGAAGGTCACGCAGTGTATGGGTCCGCTGTCACGTTGAATCCTGCATCTAGTAACAGCATGTCAATCAACATATAAACTTCATTTTAATTAAACTGTCATTGTGTAACCATAGAGAAACGGGCCTCATCTGACGACGGCATGTAGACCAACTTGTACCATCACTTCTCTGTATTTTATATTTGTTCTACTGTATTTCCTTTGTTGTATTCTATGTCTAAAGCTCAATAAAGTTGCTAGGGGGGCGGTTTTTCGGTGTGGGGCCTTGTGGGACCTGCTGTTTGGGGAGATGACATCCCGCCTTGTACTCACAAAAACTGGTGTAATAACAGGTTACAGGAGCCAGGGGGTGCAGGCAGCGTTCTGTCACGTTGTGAATAACCCAGTAGTGGCCAAACCTCGTTGACAGCCTGGTGGAGAGGGGTTTGCAGCTCAGGTGTCGTCATCGTCATCTGATCACAGTTTCAAGTACGAGGTCCAAACCAAAAATAGTCCCTCCCTATTTGTAAAACAGGATACTAACATAAGTAAAACCCAACTTTCTTGCTTAAAAAAAGTAATCAAAGATTTCATTGAAAAAAATCCTTTTTTTCTTTATTGTACATTTCCTAAAGCAATTTAAATTTTTTAAAAATAATAAACATGTTTAAAACAGTTTTGACAGCGAAAAAAGAATATATTAATGAGGAACAAACACTGCTAAAAGTAACAGGTGAAAACTATAATAAATGAAAGATATTCAGGGCAAAAAACAAGTTTAATGTTGAAATGCAAGAACTATATAAAAAAAATTTTAAATATTTTACAAATATATATATATTGACGGTTTTCTTTTATTCTCTAACTTCTATGATTTAACTGAACTGGGAAAGGCATACGGTTACTCAGCAACCTAAAAAAATGAAGATGCACACATATGATTAGGAACGAATATTTATATCAGACTCAATCAGAAACAGTAACTGTGAAATACTTGTTCATTAAAAATATCATTTAGCCACAACTTATTAAATTAAAAATATTGAAAGCAATTCAGCATTCAGATCACTATAATATTTCAAAGAGGCAATGCATAGTAAATCATCTAAAAAAATATGTACCCAGGTGGGTGGTAACCACTAGAATCCAGATATTATGTTATTTTACCAATACTTTGCTGTTTCTGAATAGTTCCCCTTTTTCAGTTAATACTTAAGAAGTGGAAAATTATTTAATCAAGAATCTCAGTCAATTGCAAGTTCGGATAACTAGATTTTTTGAATTAACCAGCAGTGGCTCGCTCATTGGGTTGCAGCACCCTTGAAATTATTTTTTAAAACCTCGTTTTTAATCTTGTTTTTTGTTTATCTGCATGCATTCAGGTACAGTGCTTTCTGTGGAAAAAATATAAAAAACTAACAAATAAGAACAACGAGTGGGGAATACACAAGGTTCGGATTGCACACCGAATAGTCTCAAAAAAAACATCAAAATTAACTCACCACACTTAGAATAATACATTTTGAAGCGGAAAACAACCCTTTCTCCCCTTCAATTAATTTAATTTGACTCTGAGCTGACTTTTCAGCTTTGGTTGAGATTACTTCTTCAACTGAAGTTCTTTATTCCCCACTCCAACCCGAGGTTCTCCTTTGATTTTCTTCATTAGATACTTCATGCTGATTTAAGGGCATACAGATCAAAATATTATTATTTTAAACTTGCGGAATAAGCATTTTCTAACGGTCATCTATGCTTGGTGGGAAATAGGTGAGGTAAAATAATTGGCAGGAAATCTAGACAGTTTTTTTTGGGGCTGGGCGCTCAGTCAAAGGTTTTATACAGAAAAAATGTACAATTAGTTCTTTTTGAATTTCCTCTCTGAAGAATAGATGAAGGGGCGTGGGCAGACAGCCAATGACATACCTCTGAGGGATCATGGCCTTTCCAAGAAGTAAAATTTTTCCAAATCAGTTCAGTGGTTGGGCCTGGTTAACTTAACTACCGTCAGTTAAATATATACATTAGAATAAACAAATATTAATCATATAGATGTGGAATATTACTGACATGGCCAATTTACGCTCATTCTCTCAAGCAGCTATAAGACAAATATAAACTCTAACGTAATAGCGACATTATACCTGGACTATCATCTGTAGTCGATATATAGAGAATTAAAACTTCTACCTATTTAAAATACTTGGGCAAACAAAGGTTCAGACACAGCCACAACAGCTGGAACAATTCTAATAGTCTTTATTTCATCCAAATCTTAGCAACCAAAGATATGTCTGCAATGTTCGTCGTCCTCCATCAACCTATTTTTGAAAAATCTGTAAAAAACTCTACTTCACTGCATATTCTACATGAAAAGCTTGACGGTCCAACCTCAAAACCAGGAAGGATTACGCCATTTTATTTGTTTTTTTGCAATTTATTTGTACTTTTCAGGCATAGTTAACCAATCAATTCTACAAGTTTAAAATAGTATTTTGCTCATAAAATCGGAGGGGTACCACACAGCAACCACGATGTGCTGGAGACCCAGAAAGGGATCACGTTGCATGCTGCTTGTGTAAAAACTCTATCAACAGCTTTTATTACACTGAAGTGGAGTCAGTACCAAGGAAATATTCTCAAAGACATTTTTACTTTTTTATATATTTCAAATCTACATTTTTAAGACCTTTCTAACTATATAGAGTCTTTTGATTGTGTTAATATTACAAATAAGTTAAAATAAACTTTAAAAAGATGTAAACAATCAACACAAGATTTTAACTAACTTGAATCATCTCAAAATGGTATATTTGAAACTGCATTGGTACCTTTTTCTCAAATCTACTTCTCTTACTCTTGAAATGTTTCTATCTATTCTATGCATATAAATGTAATACTGATACATAAAATATTTCTTAACAGTGCTGATGTCGTGAAAACGGCTTTTGAAAAATTATATTGATGATAGTTAAAATATTTTAAAAAAAACCAAACTATGCCTTTATGTAAAGAAATTTATATCAACTGGAAAAAAAATTAGAATAAATTTTTAAAAGTAAATTTAACTTAAACTTTATACAAACAACAAGAGAATTTAAACAATAAAAATTTATACAATGTTTAAGTAGCGCTTTAATTACAGCTACATACCAAGAAAACAACAATGGAAAACAATTTAATTCAATTCCTTCCAGAGTTTATCTTAGTTTTTTGGCTTTCTTTGAATGATTTTGATCCACTGTATTGCTGTAAGATTTTCTATTCAGTTTAGAGATAAATGTCTACTTAAACTGTATAAAAAACTTCAAACATATATCTGTAATAGATTGTGAGAAAAGGTACACAGAAAATTGTCAATTTAACATTGGTAATATAGAGGTACTGTCCCATAATGGCTTTATCAGAGCTTGAAGTCTTGGTTTTAAATCTCAAAATTACATTTCCTGTCTTTCAAGTGTCTGGAAATAGTTCTAGTCAGCTGCACGACCACGGACGAACCAACAACACTTCCTCGAGTCCATCGACGACAGTGTCTCGTTTCCCAACGGTGCATTCTCCATCTACAGCAAATACGAAGAGAAGGAGGTGTCCTCCACACAACTCCAGGGTAGCGGAGATGGGATATCGATGAAGAGGGACCAAACTGCAACTAGTACAGATTTTGCCTGAGGACAAATGACAAAAACCGTTTGTCTCGAAGATAGCATTCATTATGTTCATGGATGCAGCTTATTTTTCTAAAAGCAGGCGGACTTCAAAGGAAAGGAGATATATCTTAGTTGAATGTTAAATTTTTTCTTTAATGGATTTTAACCAAGTAGGTTTTAATGAAACTGTTGAGCAGGTCCCTGAACTTTATATATTTATTTATTTTCTAATAGCAGTTCATAACGGAGGAATTGGTTTATTCAACGGCAGTCCTTGGTTGATATACTTGCCTTTCAATTCAATCGGGTATACTCACCTCTATTGAAATAACACAATATATATTTACCACCACATTAACTCTCAAATGTAAAATAATTATTTCAATAAGATACTTAAGAAATTAAAGTTTAAAAAACACCAAGATTTAGACAACTGCAATTATGTTTCCGAAAAACATTTAAGATCTTATATTATTTTTTAAAAATAATAAAAATTATTATTTTAAATTTTAAAATATTTTAAAATTTATTAAATGTTATTAAATTTTTAAATTTAAAAAAAATTAATGAAAATTGTTTTTTTAAAAGTTTCTTTTTTACATAAATATAATTTTTAAAATATAGTGAAAATATACAAATAATGAGGAGAAAACATATGTATTGCAGCAGATGAATTTCCGTCGGGACAACGTGAAAGCAAAACCAACAGGTTCAAACTAAACTAATGAAAGAGAAAAGAAATATGTATTTTATAAATATAGTTTCCGTTGGCACAACGTATTTTTTTATTCATCAACATTTCAAAAAATTACACTGCCTTCCATTAACTAAAGCTCTGATTTCAAAATAAAATAATTAGCATTTTTTAAACGCAGTTCATTTAAAAATATGTCAAAACCGAGAAAAGGTGTAAAATATGGAAAAAATAATTCCATGAGCATACGTCATATAAAAAGTGAAATTCTCTTCCTATTAAAACAAGGAGGCAACTCGAACATGGTCAACAAAACAGGTCAAGGCCTCATTGGTTGGAATTCGAACCAGGATATGTATTGGACAGAGAAGTGTAACTTGTGGATTGACTTCAAACACGCAAAAATATGTAATAATGTAGTTAGCCGTATTTATCGCAAGAAAGAAGCTTTCGATTAATCTTCACCTTCACAGTATATGGCTGTATTACGGAAACCAATTTCCGATAGCCAACCGTTTCTATTCACAGTATCTCCCTGCAGGTTCTGTCTGTGTTTTTCTGAATGAGTACAAAATTGAAATTATTGCCCATGAGATGTTAAGATTAAACTTGACAGCAAAACAGAATGGCACCAAAAATACAGCAACTTCAATAAAATGAAAGAAAGATATTTTAATTACAAAATGAAATTACAGGAGAAGAAAACAATAAGAGTAATAACAATATGCCTTTGGCGCGCAACGCAACCGGTATCATGTTTGCATTAACAATATTGTCTATGGCTGAACTAACCGATTAACATACATGTTCTCTTCCATATTTTTTCCATTTATTTGTTTTAATCTTAATTTATTATTTTATTGAAACTGATTTTTGTTGATTCTTAATTGGTTGGATTGAGATGCCAGACAATATTGTTAATGCAATAACTAGATATACTGCAGCGTTGCGCGCTAAATTCATGTGTTATTACTATTTTTTACTTCTTCTGTAATTTCTTTTTTGTCTAATAAAATATTCTTCTGAATGATGTATAGACAGTCGCGTTTTCGAGGAGATGCTACCACACTTGTACTTCAAACTGAATGTGAATCTTTCTTTCACCAGACTATCGCTCCCTTTATCGTTTCTGACACGCAGGTGACGAGTTTTGCATTAATGGGTATTAAGATGCCGCAGAAAATCTGTGGATTGTTACTATATAAACACTTGCAGCAATAATGATACAGTTTTTCTTCGTGTTTGGAGGCATGTGTATCAGTCCCCTTCGACATCCTGAAGGAACCTTTTGAACTGGCCATGAAAACAAATTTTTTTTCCAGCACATATAACAGGTCTCTCACTGTCATTACGAAGACCCTTTTCCTTCAATATTTATCCGAGTATCTTACAGGAGAAGATTTTGTACTTATTTTTCTGTTTGGATTTTATTGCTTCTATGTCCACACGTAGGGTTTTCTCAACTAATATACATTTCAATGTTTTAAGTTTTTCTTTCTACAAACGCAACGCATAAACAGTTTCTGGAGCTAACGTGTTCTCATTTTCAATGGAAGCCACTTTATTACTGTTTGGGGAATGAAAAGGGTTGTGGAGATCCACGCAAATCATTTTACAAGAATTATATAGAACGGTTTGTCATGTGCTCAGCGCCACCTATCGGCGACTTGCCCAAGTAATGTTTTTCAATAAATCAGGCACGTGATCCGGAGGTGCATCGTCAAATTTCATGTCATTGCTGTTAGGGGTGGCGCCAGAGAGGGACCAGGAGCAGGGCACCGTCAGGGAAAAGTTTGTACGGTATTCAACTCTATTTGATGGTGTAATCTGGCGAAAATTTGAGATCAGTTTCATTACGCTCGTGCCCCTCGTAAAACGGGTCGTGACACCTGTCAGTGAGCCATCAGACGGGCAAGAAGCGTCAAGCGCAATCCCTGGTTGTACCCATACCACGCCCTACGGCATTTTGGTTGGGGAAATTTCGACAAAACCTGTGCAATGCATGGAAAAATACACGAATTCGTATTTTAAAACCAATGATTACGACTAATTCATCCCCGACATGCTTCAGCACTAGAGACTTTTGACCCAACAATCCTACCGGTATGAGTACTTTTTAACAATCCGTTTGATATTCTCTGCGTGTTTATAAGTAATTTCCTCATTATTATACTCACAAATCAATAAAAATTTTAATATTTCAGTGACTCAAATTCTTAAAATATCTAATATTAGTATTATTAAAGATATTGTTTAATAATTTTAGAAAATATTAGTACTTTTTTAAAAGAAAAAGCTGGGATCCGATACCATCATGAAATCAATTAGGTGGACCAATAGAATTATATGCGTCACCTGCATGCCATATGGTAAATATACGCATTTTGCCATAATTAAAGATATATGATAAAATATACATATATGGTAAATATACGCATTTACCAAGAATTAAAGATTTATGGTAAAATATGCATATATGAGGTAAATATGTAGTTATTAAAACATGGGATAGATTTAAAACATTTCCCTCCTTACATTCAAATGAAGTACAAACATTTTTTATTTTGAAATGATGTTAAAATCTAATATCTGCTATAAATTCTTCGGTTGAGAAACGCTTGACTTCACCAATCAATTAGATATATTTTACGCATAAGAAATGCAGTTTCATAAAAGTAAAACTGAGCTTTAAAATAAATGATAAAGGTTGATACAATAAATAAATCTATTTTAGTAAGATATTCCTTGTTAAAATCTAAAACGTTGTCAATTAAATGGACTACAAATAACTTATAAATAGTAACATTTGGGTCATCCACATAAAGTACGCAGAAATTGTTCAGAATACTGAATCGTCCATAAAACAATAGTTAGAAGAAAGGTCAAATGACGGTTATCAAATTATTAAAAAAAAAGTAAAATTTTTCAAAAATGGAATGAATAGATAACAAGACGTATTCAAGAAGATTTTGATATAAGAAATTATAAAGCAGTTTTTCAACTTCTAAAGCTATTGGAAATTAAATATAAATCAGTAGAAAATAAGCAGATTTTGGAACACTCCAAATCGTCAGTGAATGTGTTTCCAGAGTCACATTAGTAAAATCAAATTGTACTTTTTTTAACGGACTAAGGTAGTGATAAGGTATAGTTTGCGTGTTTTAAATCAAATGTCCTAGTCGTTGCAATAGCCAGCAAAACACAATACGTCTTTTTTTTATGATTTGTATTTTGAAGATATTTTTCCACGTAGAAGACGTAATCACACTGACCAGTTAGGGCTTTTCACTCGTGTGAACCTAATAATGTATCAGATTTCTACTTTCAGGCATAATTTCATTTGCATGGATTCGTGTCACCAAATTCTTTTGCCACTATGATTGTTTTAATTCCGATTCACTTTAGGCTTTCTTGAACATTTTACATTTGAATCCTTTCTTTGATTCTTGCTTGAAAAAATAGCCTACCATTTCTGATTCATGGTATTTCTTCATATGCGATGTTAGATGATTCTTCCATAAGCTATCCTGGTACTCACATTGAAAGGCTTTACTTTGAAGTGAACCACAAGATGCTCTTTCAGCTTCAATCACGTGAAAACTCCTCAAGAACACACTCTGCTCTCTTACTGATTCGGCTCACCGAGATTCCACTGTGTATCGGTTCACAAGGATTCTGCATGTAGTGTTTAATTCTGATTCATTTTGCAGACTTCCTTTTCGACTTCAACATTTGAATCACTCTTTGATTCTTGCTTAGAAAAGTAGCCTACCATTTCTGATTCATGGTATTTCTTCCATATGCGATGACTAGATTGATTCTTCCACTTAAACGCAATATCACAATACTCGCATTGAAAGACTTTGATGAACTCCCAGATGCTCTTTCAGCTTCTAATCACGTGAAAAGTCCTCAGAACACTCCCATCTCTCCCATACGGATTCAGCTCTGAGATTCGGTTTCCCACTGTGTATCAGTTCACAAGGATTCTGCATGTGAATGTTTAATTCTGATTCATTTGCAGACCCTTTTTCGACACTTCAACATTTGAATCCTTTCTTTGGATTCTTGCTTAAAGTGGCTTCCATTTCTGATTCATGGTATTTCCTCATATGCGATGTTAGATTTTCTCCCCATAAACGCTAAATCACTATGTTTCACTTTTAAGGCTTTACTTCCCAGTGAACCACAGATGCTCCCTTCGGGTTCCATTCTTATGAAAATTCCTCAGAACTTCCCCACATTTTGTACTGATTCGGCTCCACCGAGATTCGGTTTCTATTATTGTCGGTTCACAAGGATTCTGAATGAATGTTTTACGATTCATTTTTGAACCCCGCTTTTCGACACTTCCAATAATCCTTTTCTTTGATGTGGGAGCGCTTACAGAGAATTCTCCCCGCCCTCTATCCTTGTTTGTTGTTGCAGGAAGTGTGGGTCTCTTTCTCGTTTATCATTTAACCAGTTACGGCTGAAAATTCCTTGGGACACTGATCACTCTTGCCACTGAATCGGTTCCACAAGGTACGAAAATGATGTTTAATTCTGATTCATTTACGAACCCTTTTCTTTACTTCAAGCATTTGAATTCTTTTCTCTTTGATATGAGAACACGCTTACGACGATAATTCTCCCCGCCATTATCCTTGCTTGTTTGTTGTTGGGAAGTGCGGGCTTTTTTGCTTGGAAACTTCTTTTTTTTCTCTCTAAATCTTCAGGAAGAGTTCTCAGTGCCTCTTTTGTTCAATTGGTTTGAAGTATTGCTGCCTTTCTCATTAGTGTTAGTAAACTTTCTATCGATAACATTCTCTGCAACAATGCGATATGCAACTTTCTGACACCAGTCAGAGATGAGTCAGTTAATCGAGTTAGGTTGTATTGACTCTCTCAATTGTGAAGATTCTACACATTTATTTGCTTCTCAAACATCCTTTTTTCATACAAGACTGGTTTCAAGTTGCTTTGATGATTGATGATAAAATTCATCAGATGCTGTGGTTTTGCACTAGAAACACACAGAAGGTGTCCTAATATAGATTTGAAATTACATGGGTTTCTGCTTCTTTATCCCTGAATATGCAGTTTGTGTTTCGCACCAAGTGTTTCAAGATCCCTAGGAGATAACACTTCATTGAAGTATAATTTTTTTACTAAAATGTTTCAACTTTTCTTGTTCCAAGTGAATATTTCGTGGGAAAATTGGAAGCGTCCACAATTTCCACTCCTATGGAATTCGTGCAACTGCTAGTCTTCGTATGGAATACGAAATCTTCCCTCGACGCGCCACGTCTTCACGTTGACAAGGGCTGGTATTCTCAGCTCAGATCTCATACATTTCTCAATCCAGGTTTGGTGGATTTGCGACTAGGTTGTCAGAGGTTGAGGCTGTGGCGGAAGTGCAGGTCAGGATGCGCCATATTGAGGTTAACTTTGAAATTCATCTCAAGCTACACTTACCGAGCAGATAAGTACTACGTCAGAAAAGTATTTCTTGTAACAGCACAACGATATACCAATCTATATCTTTGTTTTTTCAGCGGATATTACATACAATATATGAAAATCAGTAACAGGCAAAACACACTACTGGTATAAATTCATTTGATTTTGTACTTAAATATTTCATCTTTGAATATGTTTGGCCTGTTGTTGCCAAGATAAAATCTAAATTCACAACTTTAAGAAATAAAATTGTGATTTTCATAAATGTTTATTTATTAAATAATATGAGAAACGCTCATTTGTACAGAAAATCTGTTACTTAATTTATTAAGTAAACACCAGTTTTACAAAACTGGCGCTTGACCATCCCTATACCTATAATCTTTTCTCATTT
>BGPR01016063.1:0-17339 GCA_013235015.1 Araneus ventricosus
ATTTTAAAATTATTAAGAACTCTATTTATTCTCAAATTAATAGGATAAACACATCTGTAATAACCACTCTTCTTTAGTCAAAGCCCTAGGTAATTTAAATAATAACTTAAAGGATAACGGATTCCCTTTTTGTTTCCTCCTTAAAACTTGATATTTTTTTAAAATTAGTTTTTGTTCTCCTGAGAAATAGTTCGAATTTTTATTCATAGATGAAGCTACTGGATAGCTTCTAGATCGTTGATTGTTTTGTATCAATTGCGTCATTTTTCTGCTTGGCTTGCTTCTGAAAGAAGGTAAAATTTTATCTCTTCTTCTGATTATGGATTAAAAATTTTGATTTATGTTCTTTATTTGGTGGGACAAGATTCAGACCACAGGAAGGAATAAATTTTGACTTTTTGTCGTTCCTTTCCACAGAAAATCTTGTTCCTTTTTGAACTAAAAATGGCGTGTGGTTTCTGATGAGTGAGCCATTTTAGTTCCTTTTCATTTTGAATAATATCTTAACAAATTGTTCTAAGTATTGGTAAACTTTTGGTTTTTCTATAGTTCTTGTTGTATTTAAAAAAATTTCTGTTGAAGCAATTACTTTTTGCTGCTGCGTTTGCACGCAAAAACGTCTATTGTTTTCATTATTTTTCATTTTATCAATGTTTTCTTTTCATTTATTTTCTTTTAATTAAAATTTCTATTATATATATATTTCAAAACAAACAAGAAACAAGACACAAAAATTTAGAAAACAAAGGACAAAAAAGAAGACAAAATTTTAATAGATCGAAAAATATCATGGCGAGCCGCTCGTCAGGAAGTGAAAAATATATATTCATATATATATATATATATATTATATATATATATATATATATATATATATATATTAATTTTAGATTTATCTCTCTCTCTATATATATATATATATATAAACTTTTTAACAAAGGGTAGTTTGGGCTTCTAGGGGTCATGGTCGGTGAAGATCCGCAGAAATTTTCCGGAAGTCGTGTCATGAGAATCATTGCAATAGCTAGACTTCCTATAAGGAATCTACCAAATAAGTAGTACAACATAATCATAAAAATCCGGAAGCAAATAGATGCAGTTTTTTAAACTTACTCGTCCAGAGAATAGTGATGGAAAATACGTAGTGCAACAGAATCACCTACGACAAAATCATAAAACCTGGAAGCACATTGATGCAGTTTTTTAAGCTTACTTAACCAGAACAGGGCGATGGGAAAATAAGTAATACAACTGAATCATAAGACCTGGATGCAAATCGGTGCAGTATTTTTATTTCCTCGTCTAGAATATTGCGATGAAAAGTAAGTAGTACAAAAGAATCATGAAAGCCGGAAGCAAATATATGTAGTTTTTTACTAACTCGTCCAGAGCATAGTAGTTTTATATGAAAATATATTACTAAACACATAATCACCATGCATTTTAATTAAAATTATTTTATATCAGAAATATATATATATTTAAGAAGCATACATTTTAGTTTGTCGGAAAACATGTTACATCTCACGTACGTTGCACAGATAATTTTAACTTTTGATATTCTGGTGACACGTTGCCTGTAGAGGAATCATATCATCACAAGATGGGAAAACCAAAAGCTCAGAATAATGACAATGGAGATGAATTCCAGAAAGTGGACCCTCTTAATCGTTGGATAAATCACGGCGGTCAACAACGAAATAACAAAGACGTCCACAGAGAAAAAACTTCAAGTAATCCTTTGGTGGAACAAGAAACTTCAGGGAGAAGGATATCCCATAATGAACAGAATAAACTGTGACAAGAACAACAAACAGCCGACCTCTTTTTCTTATGGTTTTTCCTTTGTTACACAAGAGAGGATATATCTCAATATGGATTTTTTTACTTTGTATGTGAGGTTTCTTTTTTACTTATTTCTACTTTGTGAATGAAAAGATGTGATTTTTCTTTCTTAAATGAAAGGTAAATCTTTAAAACGAGAAAATATTTTGAAACGAAACCTTTCGACATTTTAATTGCGTCTGTTGATTCAGTTTACAGAAGTAATTCTAAATTTTCTTTTTAAAATTCAATAGCATTCTGATTAAGTTATAGATGTTTCAGAACCGAAAAATTAATTCTTTGAATTCTGTTTTAAGTTATCACATAGTCATATATCGTAAGTTATCATCGTCACATATTGTAAGTTATTATCGTCATATATCGTATGTTATCATCGTTATATATCGTAAGTTGTCATCGTTATATATGGTATGTTATCATTGGTTTATATCGTAAGTTATCGTCATCATATATCGTAAGCTAGCATCATCATATATCGTTAGTTATCATCGTCATATATCGTAAGTTAGCATCGTCATATATAGTAAGTTATCATAGTCATATATCGTAAGTTATCGTCGGTATATATCGTAAGTTATCATTGTCTTATATTGTAAATTATCATCGTCATATACCATAAGTTATCATGGTCATATATCGTAAGTTATCATCGTCATATGACCAAAGGACAAAATCGCGGCTTTGTATGGGAATAACGCGAGCTCATGACTCAATTCTACCGGATATGCGCCAATTTTTGTAGTTGAGGCTTGTTAATTGTGTTTTAAAGCATATGTTTTCACGCTCCTCGGGGGGGAGGGGCACCACGAGTACACGAATGAGAAGCAGCCGGATAACTTAGCGGATTCTCGCTTCCCCTGGGGGTATAGCAATAGTAGGGGACAAGTTACCTCCCACCAGTGATAGTGCGTTCCTCCTTTGGAAGGCGTCAGGTCATGGTTGGTAATGACTATTCGGACTCCGACCTCAGTACTCGGACTATTGCAGCGGCTGTCATTCAGAGACCCCGAGTGCTGAAACAGGGCGGGGTTAACTTCGTTAAGGTTAAAGTTACGTTTTCATGCCGCATTTATATTGTGGCCTGGTGAATAATTCTCATCGTCGGCCGGCCATTTACGGTAACTTCAAGCGACTCAAATGGCACGGTGGCACTCCATTTCATTCTAAGTTTAGCCCAAAGATTTAGATCGATTATTCGCAAGCACTACACGCCAACCAAATCCTTCCACTACCAGTCACTCCGATCCCTACTCCTTCCTTGCCTTCTCCGAATTCTTCTGTGAACATCGCACTGCATCCCCCACCGCCCAATGTTCGCTTTTAATCAGGAAATCCAAACGGATGGCAGTGGCGTAGCGACCTTGGGGTAAAAGGGTATAGATGCCCCGAGTGGCAGTTTTAACCCTCTCACATCAAACAAAGCGGTCTAGATATTTCGCCTTAACAGCGACGAAGGCCGGTCTGAGGAGGTTGGCTTCTTTTGAGGGGAGGTGAGGTTCTGAGATCGCTTCGGAGATAATAGCGTTAGGGGGTTCAATTATCCTTGCTCATCACAGACCATTTTCGGGCGGATAAAGAAAAGGTTATAGCAGGGTGTGGTTTTTTGTTTTAAATCACCACCCAGGTCACCCAGATTGGGAGAGTCCAATTCATGTCGCATCCTCTCAGAAAGACCCGTTGTTAAAGAGACTAGGAGAAAAAAATGTCGCCCCTGGATTGAAGTGTTAAGATGCTCCATGGAGCCCAAACCTACTGCTTGTGAGCCACTTTTAATGAAAAATATGAAGAGAAGGCGTGGAAACAATACCATACTCCTGAGACATTTATGCTTATTAAACCACTGTTGACGACTGAGATAAAAAATCATATTATTTTCTGGGCGCCACTTACTTTCTCACGCCACTGGCAGTTGTGACAAAACTTTACTGCATTTATGTTGCTTTTTAATTTCAAATTCGATGCCTAAGTAACTAACTGATGATGACTGATTGGGGGAAAGAATCATATTACTGCCCGGGTGCCACTTGCCCTCGCTACGCCACTGATGAATTGAATGCATTGGAACGGATTGTTTATCCAACCATGCATTCTGTTGTGTCACGTGGCTGGGTCTTGAAGCAGAGTTCACACAGTAGCTAGAAAACAACGTTCATGGAACACGACTAAAAGGAAGCGAGCGCGCTTGCTATGTACAGCCTTTATATATAATGTGGCGCTCTTATGTAAAACATGAGACTTTCTTTGTAAAAACAAAGAAGATTTTAAACAGTTTCCTAAGAAGAGTACATTATTAATAAACAAAGCTATATTAGTATGAATTATACTTTAAACTTAACATTAAAACTTGGTTATATAACGACTAGGTGGTTTTATAACTCTTCCGTATCTGATTCCATACTCTCCTTTGCTTGAACATCACAATTTCAATTTAAAGTTTCAGTTTGCTTCTGGCACCATGTTGTGTCATTTGGCTCCGTCTTAAAACGAAGACCAGACAGTAGCTAGAACAGCAACCTCCATTAAACACAACTAAAGGGAAGCGATTGGCGGATTCCTCTGTACAGCCTTTATTTATATATATATATGTCAAACTAAGTGGCGGTTTATATTGAAAGAGTTGAATTCTGGTAAGGACAAGTAGAGACACTGATTATTTAATATTTAATGAAAACTATGGGTAATTTATTGAATGATATATTTACTGTTTTTAGTGCAATATATTGAAGTATTACATATTTTTATTCTGAATTTTAGTCCTATCTATATAGTTATATTTTATTGTTAGGGTTAGTGTATGACTTTTCTTTCTAAATTCTTTCATTTTAGGGTAAATTACCCTGATTGTTTTGTCAACAACTTTAGTAACAGGGATGGTTTGTACAGCAAAATTAATCTAACCTGGCTAAAGCTTGTCCAGAGCCAAGCTGCTATATTAATTGTTGAAAACTCCATATATTTGGATTGCCTTTTTCAATACTTTTAATAACAACAGAGTTTTTTTACTTGTTGACATATAAATGTTTATACTTAATCTTTTGTTCATGGTATATATAGTAGTTTCAATTTTTTAGATTTTGTTTTAAATTTGATTGTATTGTTCAAATAATGACTTTTTAGTTTAGGATTTGCTCCTTGATATGTCTTGTTTACTTTGTTTCTGTATGATCATATATATATATATATATATTTCCATTTGTCTGTCCATTTGTGGACATCTTGGTACGTTTTGACACCTTTTTCTTCATTTTTGTTTCACATTATTGCTTTTGAAATTGAGTTTCATGTATGTTATTTCAATTAGACATAAACTTCTTATTTTACTTTTTTCAATTAGACATGAACTTTTTACTTTATTTCTTTATTTCAAACTATGGTTTTTGTTCGGTGTTCCGAGGAAACAAATTCTTTTTAGCATTATTGCTAGAGTTTGTAATTAGAAAACACCGATAATATGTTTATGTTCGTTCGGCGTTTCCCTTGCTGATGACGCGTCCCTGACGTTAGCATTCTATTCCGTTTTGGTTTTTCTTTCATGACGTGGTTTTGATGTTTTCTTTTGTTAATACATATATATATATATATAACTCCATTTCACGTCCTGTATCTAGAATCTTTGTAATCAGTTTAGATGGACACGAAGTAGAAGCATATAGGAAAAAAATCTAAAAAACAAATTAGCACCCTAAAGAAAAGAAATTTTTAAATAAATTAAATAACTAAAATAAGGGAACTTAAATAATAACAAAATTATCCATTGTATCACTAGAAGAGTCTCTATCAGTAGAAGAGTCTATGGTATCACTACAAAGACTTCTTAATGTTTTTATCTTGACCTGGTTATTTTTTTATGTTCATAACTGAACTTAGTACTGAATGAAAGAATGAAGCAGGATGGGCAGTTGGGAGATCAGATTTTAAGAATATGGACTGAAGAGCTAACTTTTGGCAAGCATAAACTTAACGATATAGCCTTTATATGTAAGGCGGCGCACGAATACACTACACGTTCCAAGTGACGCCAATTGTGACCAGTTTTCTCGCTGCCGATCAGTTTTGGCGTGAAGTGATCTGATTTGCGTGGAATGGAGGGTTCGTGAGTATTCGGCTTTAGTATCTGGAGATCAAGGATTCACAATTCTATTTCACAGAATATCCTTCCTGTTCGTGGGCCTGTAGCACGCCAATTGTCATATTGAGTGAAACGTCCTGGCGTGGTAGATTGGAGAGAGACATGCCAACTTAGGTATCATTCTCGTCATCAGGCCACAGTTGAAAATGTTGAGGTATGTAGCTGATTATTCTCGGTACAAATTCAGAATTGGATGTTTATCTGGCAAATCAATACAAATCGCACTTTTCCAGAAAAGAAGTTCTTAGAATAAGCTGCTATTTCAAAGAATCGTTCTTCTCGTTCTGGGGAAACTTGTGCTACTTCCATTCATTACAGAGTCCTATTGTTCCCTTTGCTATACTTTCAGCTATCTTCCTCCCTTCCTATTGCATGGAATGTTGCAACACTAACCATTAAAGCCTTAACAGGGGTCATCTGTTTTTCATCAAGTTAAGTGTGTTCCCGTAGGAAACCAACGGGTTGAATCTTTCTACCGATACATAATTCGGAACTGAACAAAGTGTCAGAGGGCAATTACTTTGAGAGACAAACCGGCTAGATGATCTTTCGAGGTCCGAACCGGACATTTTCCAGCAAACTTATTGCATAGTGGTGAATGAGACGTCCCGCCTGGGTTTTATTTGTATTGATAATTATTTTAACCAAGAAGGATTTTCTCTTATTCTTATAAGTTTGCTTCAGATGCCAATGTCAGAATAAATTTAATTATTTATTTATCTTAGCTGTGATTTTATGGCTAAACTTATCTCCAGGATGTTACACAGAGTGCAGAATTTTGAACTTATCTCTTACATTTGTCATTTACTTTCGTTTAAAATTGGGAGGAGCCCTGTACATAGTTCTCGAATAATATCAAAGAACGTGGCATGTCTGGAAGCAGAATTTGATGTTAGCATAGAAGCAGCACAACATTTGCCAAAATATTGCAAGATTATATAATAAATAAGTACAAGGCCAATAGGTGAGCCCTTCCAGAGAAACAAAACAATCAAGGTAACACAGGCATGTCAACAAACAATCACTAGAAAAATAACATATAAAACACGTGATTACTTTGTTTTCCTCCGAACAATGGCAGAATTGATTACAATATATATTTTCCTTCGTGAAAGAAAAATATCCTGAAATATAAAAGTGCATAACAAATTTAACTATATTTAATTTTAAAGCGATTGGCTAAAGAAAGGAAATCAATAACGTTCATTATCTTAATTTTAGTAAAAAAAACTTTTACTGTCGGTAATGAGTAAATATTTACTTAACTGTAAGAGTTTTAAAAAATTACAAATAATTTATATGATGCTATAAGGAGAAGTATAATTGTGTGAGAAGTTTGACGGGTTTAAAAATATCAGTGATAATACACTGGCATACAAAAGTTAAGGAACGTTTCGTAAAATGCGAGAAATTTGCAATTAATACGAAAATTATGTTTCAAAATCAGTTCTGGAGAATCGTGACATTCAATAGAACATCATATGCATATTACAGTGAAGATTAGGTCACGAGGGCAATTAGAGGGACCACCAGAAAGGGATGAAGGCGAAAATGGAGTCTCACCCATCCTGTTTTACAGGAAGCTGATAACGAGATGTAACTTTTATCAATGGTTATGGTTTAATGTGCATAATATTTACATGCATTTTCGTAAGCATAGCACAAATATTCGGGAAGATATAAATGTTTCTTTAAAAAATCCCAAATTTTTCCGCCTATGTTTTGCTTATAACATGCAGAATTTTCATTCAAGTTATTCGAAATTTGCAGAACTCTTGACAATTTGTTACAGAGGTATTGTATTAAACTTTGAAATAAATACGTTGAATATTACAGGAAATATGAGTGTTTGTACTAAATAATTTTTTACTGCGCATGTTCGAGACGCAGTGGAATTTTTCTTTCATAACTTCAAAGCCAGATATATAGAGCAACTTAAAAAAATCCAGTTGAATCCCATTAAAATTCAGAAAGCTGTCGGCATTTCGGTGAGGTGAATTTCAATTTCTCTTTAAGGGAAGCTAAATGATGAGGGTTCTTGTACAAACTCATATTTTTTTAAATTTGAATCTTCGGACAGTAACATTGAATTTTAGTAAAATTGAATATCATGAATACCTTGAACACTTATAAATTAAATACATCATTTGAATTGCATTTTCTCGAATACCATTCGAAGATTAAAGTTTAAAAAATATCAGTTTGCGCAAGAACCCTCATCATTTTGCTTCTCTTAAAGATAAATTGAAATTCACCTCACTGAAATGCCGACAGCTTTCTGAATTTTAAATGTATTCAACTGGAATTTTGTTCTAAAGTTGTTCTATATATCTGTCTTTGAAGTTATTAAAGAAAAATTCCGCTGCGCCTCGCACATGAGCAGTAAAAAATTATTTAGTACAAACTCTCATATTTCCTGAAATATTTAACGTATTTTTTTAAACTTTAATACAATACTTGTGTAACATAATGTCAAATGTTTTGCAAATTTCGAATAATTTGAATGAAAACTCTGCATGTTATAAGCAAAAAACAAGCGGAAAATTTGCGATTTTTTAAAGAAACATTTATATCTTTCCGAATATTTTTGCTTTTGCTTACGAATTCATGTAAATATTATGCACATTAAACCATAACCACTGATAAAAGTTACATCTCGTTATAAGCTCTCTGTGAAACAGGATGGGTGAAACGCCATTTTCGCCTTCATCCCTTTCTGGTGGTCCCCCTAATTGCCTTCGTGACCGAATCTTCACTGTAATATGTATAATGCCCACGATTCTCCAGAAATGATTTCGAAGCATAGCTTTCGTATTAATTGCAAATTTCTCGCATTTTACGAAATGTTCCTTAATTTTGTATGTCAGTGTACATGAAAACTAATAATGAACACCAATAAGTCTTTATGTTTATGTTTGTTTAATTTCACTGAATGGGATAATATATGTTGAGAACGGCAAAATTCAGATTCAATGCAGTTAATCGAATGGCTAAGAAATACGCTTAATGAGAAAAGACAAGTGCTGATTTTCTTTCACATTTAACGTTAATCTGATAATTAAAATATACTCTAAGCTTGCTATTTAACTATGTAAATATAGATAATATTCTGTGTCTAATAAATAGTTCAGTGTGATAATTAAAATATGTTTTAAACTATTTTTGTATCTATAAAATAAATAGACAGAATTCTTTATCTGATAATTAATTCGGTCTCATTAATAAAATGGACACTTAATTTGTTAATTAATTTCTTACAGTCCCAAGGAATTGTTATTTGTTCTAAAATTCTTAAACTTTTGACAAGTACTTATTTTGGACCGAAGGTGTAAGTTCAACAAGAAAAAAAATTGTTTACATTTTCTAAATTAAAAATAAAAGTGTTTCCAATTAGCATCATTCCATTGGTAAACCCAAATTTTAAAATAAATATTTATCAAAAACAGATCAAATAAAATATTTTAATATGGTAAAATATTTCAATAAAATAATGAGAAAGAAATTATATCTGTAATGTCATTTAAATTGTGTTAACATTAGTTTTAATTTTTTTGACATCTTTTGCTAAATGAAGTGAAGTTCAAAAGAGATAATTTTTCAATAGATAAAAGCGATAGTGCATCCATTTATTGGTACGAATAAAACATATAAGAGGAAAATACGAAGAATTTAATGATGGCCATTTGCTATCAGAGGCTGGTTTGGATGCAGAACAAAAAAAATTAATGAATATGATGATTCCAAATGGCGACACTGGGAATGAAAGGGTTAACTAGGTAATAAATAGACAGTACTCAGTTTGAAAATAAAATATAAAAAAACTGAAACTACTGAAATTACATAATGATTCGTTTAAAACAGGGGTTTTCAATCTTTTTTCCCTCACGTACCCCTTGGTAAATATTTTTGTTTTTTCCTATCCCAATCAGTCATATCCAACCCTCTCTCCCAATCATCCCTCTATGCAAAACTTTTTTCATTAATAACGTTAAGGGTTAGGCTAGCTTGAGAGTCAAGCGACTCGAGCTGTTTTAGCACTTGCAGGAATCATTTTTGATTTTATATTTTATTCGCTTTCTAAAATATACCTCAACGCCAAACCAGATGAGGGGCCGTCCACAAATGATGTCACTCTTGGAGGGGGTTCGTGAAATTGTGACAGTTTGTGACAAGGGGAGGGGAGTGGGTAACAAGAAGTGTGACATCACACATTTTGGTTAAAATAAAAACATTTAAAATGAGCAGATTAAATTTTGAAATTACCAGGATTTGAGGGTATTTTTTTAAATGGGGGCTAAAACAACTTTCATGTGATTTTTTCTTACACTTATATTCCTTTCTTTTTGAAAAAGGCATTCAGGGTAGGTACTGAAAATGTGGTAGCAGCAGAAATTCTTCACCATTAGAAGCAAACCTCCCCCTGTCACACCCTTGAAATGTCCAACAAAAGATACGTCGCCCCACCTGGGTGAGTGGTAGAACCGGTAGTGGCACAAACAGGTTGATCTTATTGAGGCGCTTTTTTTAAAAAATTCAATCTGTTTAAGAGTATTTTTTGTTCATAAAGTAAAGATAAGATTTAAAGCAAAATATATCAAATTCCATTTCAAATTCCAAAATACTACTGTTTACAATTGTTCTTTTATATTAAGATTTTATTACTATTGTATATTAATTAGGTTTTTCGTTGTAACCTTAATCTTATTTCATACAAAATAAGTACACATATAATCATTATTATTGTTATGCTTACAAATGTCATTAAAACAAATAGTTAAAATTTAAAAATAAAATTTGAAATATGATCTATAACGTAGCGCTTTGTTTCTGAACTGCAATTTTTTGTTTATGTAATATAGTGTGACATGTGACAAAGGGGGGAGGGGGTCAAAAATTCTGAAAAAAGTGTGACATCATTTATGGACAGCCTATGAAAGTAGTTTTGTAATAATTTAGAATTAACTTATATTTAGAATTATCTTTAATTCCATGGTCTCTAAGGCATATCGTAGACTTGGAATTCTTAAACGCAAAACTAAGGAATTTTCGAGTGAAATTGCCCTGAAGGTTTTATACTACGCTCATGTACGATCCAGTCTGGAATATTGTAGTATCATTTGGGATCCCATTTACCGTAATAAAATTGAAATTATTGAACGAATTCAAAACAACTTCTTGCGATATTTGCTTTACAAGAAAAATGGAATTTAGTTACAAGATGTATCTTCTTCCTATCTACGTGATATGTTTAATATACCTAGTTTGTGTTCCAGACGAGATGTTTCTTGTGTTCTTTTCTTCTACAAGGTAATAAATGGTTCGATCGATTGTACTGATATACTGAGCGCTATATATTTCGCTGTGCCTGCCAGATCTTTGAGGAACCAGGGTTCGTTTCTTAATGTGTATTCTAGATTTAAGTATATTGACAGGTTCTCGCTGTATAAATTTTATAAGACTTTTAACAAGATCTCTGGTGAACTGGACATTTATCATATGTCTCCTACTGTTTTTAAATCGAATTGTTTTCAACTTTTATATACATGACCTGATTTCTTTTTCTTTTCTTACACTTGACTATACATATTAAGATTTTTATACGTTTATCTAGTGTTTGTGTGTGTTTGAATTTTTGACCCTTGCTTTTTTTAATATTTTTTTTATTTGGTGTTCTACATTTTTTTTTTTTAAATTTTCTGTGATTTTTTTCCCATAATTCTATTTTGACGGTGTGCGGCATGGACTTTTGGGGCCTCGGTGTGTTTTTGGTGCTTTTGGAATTGCATGTTTTCATTTTAAAACACTTATGTGTTTACATTTTTATAATTGATGAGGTTTTGAGCTTAGAACTGTTGTATTCTCTGCAGTTACTTTTTGTGTGTGTGTGTTTTAATTCACTTTGTGACTTGTGATTTTGTATGCTTTTATCACGCACTCTGTAAATGGAGTCATCTCTGTAGTGTGCTTTCTTTGAATAAATAAATAAATAAATAGCTTGGCTAAAAATTATGCTTTGTAGTAAGGACTTAAGACTGGCTTGACTCTATTCACACGACCTTGGAATAACAAAATTCTGTAACTTTCTTTTATTTTAATCACTTAGGTTTCCTTGTTTCTGCCATTACCAACTTTGATTCCGCGTACCCCTAACTGGTCTTTTGCCTACCCCCACGGGTAAACGTACCACAGGTTAGGAAGCTCTGTCCTAAAATACAAATTCCTTCTCATCCAATTTAATGAAACAGTAAAAGATTTAAACAGTTTGCAAAGTATATCATTAACGAACTATTCTTATAAAAAGAATCCCTCGATATCAAGGGAACATATTTCAAAATCTCAACCGATTTCGTTGCATTCCGATTTGTAAGACGATTCAAAAATCCCACAAATTATCGAATTTATCACTAATTCTCAAACACGAAAATCAAATATCTCATTTCTCCTTGACATTATCACCCAACCGTAAGCAATTCCCATCTACACACACACACAACCCTCAGGGCAGAAATACCTTCTGTCCATATCATCCAATCGAAGCCCAGAGTGCAGGGGTTGGGGATTCTGAAGGATTAAGGAGGTGGAAGGGAGCTGCTGAGCAGACGATTTTAAATTCAGAAGCCCCCTCCTCCGGTCGGCCGGGGCTAAACTTTTAATTAGCGATTTTCTGTCACAGTCAGGATTCGCATTCTAATTCGAAGAGGTCGGGCCTCTTGAATGGGCCGGAAGATTCCACCTCGAATTGTGAATGCGAATCTTCGCTCCCTTGGGGGTGGGAAAGGGTTCTTCGAAGAATGACTAATTGTTCGGGGCGAAAGAGATGTATTCCTATTGACTCGGAGATGAATGCACCGGTTCTGGAATGCCGATGATGAAATCGTAGCTTCTTTTCCTTTAAATGATGAAAGAGCGAGTCTTTATTCTAGAACATAACTCTCATTTGGATTTTTAATTAATTACAGCAGACATTTGTTCTGTAATGCAAAAATAGTTGTAATGTTAGAGATTAAGAGCGAAGAATCCACAATGTTTCACGTAATGTTCTTCATGAAATGTACCCTAATAACACAAGACGCTGTACAATATAGTTACGATATCTTTACGACATTGTACGGTATTCAGAATACCGGACAAAGTCATAGAGATATCGTACAATATCTTGTGCTAATATTGTAAAATAACGAGAATAATTTTTGAGTAAAAAATTGTAGATAATTTAAGTATTTTAATATTAAAGTTTTAAATCTTGTGGGCCTCGAGGCAAAAATGGTTAATGCCTTGGTATTTCGATTTTTGAAATATTTTTGCGTGTTACTTCCTATAGGGAAGAGTGGGGTGAAACCGGGTACCCATGATTCAAGCGAAGTTTGTTCTCTTTTTCAACGGACAGACACTGAATTACACTCTACTAGTCAAGAAAAAGGAACAGTCATACTGGCGTGTTGTAGCTGCTCAATTAACTGCGTCTGTTCGTTTTAAGACGTCAACTCTCTAATGTTCGTTTCATTTTAAACTATCCTTGCTTAATAATCAGTACAGTTATAAAAACCATAGTATACTTTATTATACTTTTATTAAGGATTTATACCCTATCATACAATAAGGATTCAGTCCAATATTTAATCGGTTCTATTTCGTTTATTATAACCTTTACACTCGGGGAAAACCGAATATTCCAAGTGGTGTAAGATCAGGACAGTCAGTAATGATGATTCCTCCAATTAAGACGATAAAATCACTTCAGGTGGTAATTGTTTATATTTTAATGATGTACTTTCTAATTTAAATAACTGAGAAGGGTTTAACCAGCATAGAAACTGTCTTAGCTGGGACCAGGAAAGCTGCAGTGGCGCGGACGAAGAAGACAACTGTTTTACATGTGAATTTTGTAACTAATATTCTTAAATTCTCATACAAAATAGGAATGTCTGTTACTTTTTCACTGGAAATCGAGTTTTCCTAATTTCCCATAAATTCAAAATTTGCACCTAGTTTTACACAACCAGTGGGATAAAACCGGGTTGTGTAACATATTTTATAAAAATATCATTAATTGTCGCGCCAATTACCAGTTTGGCTCCTTTCATAAATTATAGCAACTCTTTGACGCCGACATCCGCCATATTGCATGTCTGACAGATTTAGTTTAGAAGTTGTTTGGTTTCATGTCTGCATGTGGTATAAGCATCGCAGCTCGCCCATATATTATAACATCATGTTTCATATCTACTCTACCACACGAGTAACGCATGGATAATGTATAACATAGCTTTCTATGTATTCAACGAGAACGCATTTATTTCATGTGTGACATCGCAGTCACCATGTTCAATTGTAGCTCTTACATGATCATATTCAACTTGCCAACAGTCAGCATCTACCAAAATCAAATCTGTATATATTGGAACATCCTGTGTATATTGCAAATAAACTATATATTTAAATAATCAATACAGTCCGCTCAATTCGACGAATAAAACGCAAACGTTACTAAAAAAAGTAATAAAACTATTACTTTTCTTGAAAGATATATTGTATTCCGATAAATAATGAATATTTTAGTAAAACTTGACAAGCACTATGTCGAATAGTCTAGATCCAACAGGCCTTCGAGTCTTAGGTACCCGGTTTTACGCCATTTTTTACATCACTTACTAAAGAATATTAAGCACTATGTCGAATAGTCTAGCTTCTACAGGCCTTCGAGTCTTAGGTACCTGGTTTTACCCAATTTTTAACACACTGTAAAAAAAATCCCGTAAAATTTACGGTTTTAAACTGGCAGCTGGGTTGGTTGTGCAAAACCGTAAAAGTTACGAAGTAAATCCGTAGGCACAACGGTTTTTTACCGTATGAAATTAAGTTTTCTCCGTAAAAATTAAGTCATCGAAGTAAGTGACGTCATCGACTGAGTTGAGTTGTTTTTCTCCTTCTGTTCGAGTTGAAATGTGCTGATGTGTATTATCAATTAGGAATATTAATTAATCAAGGCTTAATTATTAATTTCAATTAGTTTAATTATTATAATTTTTAATTGAACTTACTTGGACGATTTCGATGCAAGATAGTGACGAAACTTCTAACTCCTCCGAGGCGGGGATCGAAACCGCGTTCATAGAAATAAAAAGCAGTATATTGCTTTAAATAAAAGCATAAAATGAAGTAAAAATAATCTATTTGAGTTTTAAAGTCACTATAGCTCTAGTGGCGCCACCTAGTGGTGTAAAAATCAACTATTGCCAGAAAACGTGTTTTAAGGTTAGCTTTCATGAGTGACAACAGGTTACTGCAGTTGCTTCAAATCCCAAAACCCCTCTAATTCAAGTTCAAGTTCAAGGTTACTGCAACATGTGTAAACAATAGCGGAGATGGAACCCTATTAAAAACATGAAATGAATGCAATAAAATTACATTTAAGGAAAGGGAAAGTTATCGTACGGAAAGCAATACCGTATGACGAAAAATAGAATTTGAACTGACGGTTTTAAACCGTTTATGGCTGGAGCGATAAACGGTAAAAAACCGTTTTGTCAACAAAACAGCTTTAAACCGTCAAATATACGGAAAAAGTCCGGGAAAAAAAACGGATATTTTTTACAGTGCATCACTTACTAAAGAATATTAAGCACTCTGTCGAATAGTCTAGCTCCAACAGGCCTTCGAGTCTTAGGTACCCGGTTTTACCCCATTTTTTACATCCCTTTCTAAAGAATATAAGTTGCCACTATCTTTATCACGGCAGATACAGGAATGTACAAATCTATAGATGGTCAGACAGATGATTGCTGATTCATCACCAAAATTTCCCTCATCATCAACGCTATTAGTCATCACCTGTGGAATAAGCAGCACGCTCCTCTCCACGAACATTCTGATAACTTCTGGAAAATTGACTGTTATTATGTCCCACCAAAAACTTCACATATAAATGGGTTAATAGAGAGCGACAATAGTTTTAAAAACACAGAAGCCATGCCCGATTCCTATAATTTTACTGAGATTTATCATAACAAAATTCTGACTTGCTTTATAGAAATTTATCCAATTTTTAAAGCTTTAAAAACGCCTTGCAAAGTATTTATTATTCTCAGCAAGAAACAATACTCCAAGGTTTCAAATGTAACTCACATCTTTCTTTTCTGAGACATACTAAAATACAAAAACAGTTGCAAAACTCTAGAAGATACAATCACTGAAAGTTATTGCTAAATAAGTTCCCATGCGTCTGTTTATCCGTGCATCTGTTTATCTTATTCACACTTGTAAGACGATGGTATTTACTGCACATAAAGTGAGTTCAGGTGAGAGTTTGAAATATTTTATTATTTATAAATAAAAGAAATATGTTTAGTTTACCACTTTGAGAGAGTTTTTCAATTCGTACTATTAGTTCACATTCTCCCTATATATATATATATTTATATCTTGTTCAAATTTTGCAATCGATTTTAAACTAACTTAAGTCCCGATGAGCTGGAGACTTAAAACTTTAAACATAGCTCAGAATTAGATGACAATGCAATATTAATTCGCTTTCTTGTGTGTCTGTCTGTCTGTTTGTCTGTCATTTCATATTTTGCATGACGCATGCGCAGTACTTTTTTCATTATATCTCGAAAACTATTAACATTACAGATTTGGTTGTTGGATATATGGTTGGCCCATGGGATCATCGAAGCCCCCCATATTTTAGCCATATCTTTGCGCATGCGCAGTACGTCTCTCATTATATCTCGAAAACTATTAAGCTATTGATTATTAAAGTAAGAATTGACTTTAAATTTTTTTATATTACTTTTTTTTGTTCTATGGAATTTAAGTGATGATTTAAAAATGCTCAGGGAACTGGCAAATGTAGACGATTTCAGACAACTGTAAATAGTTACAGCATTTACGAGAAAATAATTTCAGATGTCTCAACGCGTTTTCGGAAGTAATTTCAGTTGAATTTTGTATGTAAAAGAAGTACTAATTATGAGATCTAGAACAAGACAGCGCCTTGAGCAACAAAGCATACTTTTAACAACCGAAAAAAAATTAGGGGAAATAAAACTATACAGATTTACAACAAGTGTTTAATGCCGTCGCATCTTCCCTTAGCTGCTGGAAATAATTTAGGAGGGCAAATCAGTAAGTAGGTTACAAACATATATGAGAGTTCTGGAATTGGTAACAAATTGTCTCCTTGTAACAATATGTCGCAGAACATTCATCTGTATGATGTTCATTTTGAATTTATGAGATAACACTTCTACTCACACGCATATGCATTTAAAAATGGCGAGTGTGCTCAAGGAGTGTACGCTAGAAAAGCAGAGAAGTGTTCTGCGTTTCTTCTGGACGAAATATCTTCCTGCAAAGGATATTC
>BGPR01016063.1:17349-35422 GCA_013235015.1 Araneus ventricosus
TGATAATTGTTTGTCCCGTTAAGCGGTCTACTGTAACATCGTATCGAAACCTCGGGTTTCAAAATGGCGTGTGTGCTCGAGGAGTGTACGCTAGAAAAAGCAATGAAGTTTTCTGCGATTCCAGTCCTGAAAAGGATATTCGCAAGGAAATAGTTTCTGTTTACAGTGAGCATTATTTTCTCCATGAAGCGGTAACGTTATATCGAACTTCGGGATAAAATTCGAAGAAATCGTTCGGGCCTATTCACTCGTAGAGCTTTGTTCCATACTGATAATTCCAGGTCTCATACAGATACCCTAGGACAGAATTGACGAGTTTCGTTGGCAACTTCTTCAACATCCGCCTTAAAGCCCAGAGTTAGCTCCGAGATTTATATCTTGCCTGATCAGCTTAAATTACACCTGGGCAGCTACTAAAATACTAGAATGTCTGCACAGTCGGAACTGCAAACAAAATATATCTTTTAATTTAATTTGTCACCGCTGCATTTTTATACCACTGCCCGGCTAACTCAATCACTGAAAAGTTGTGTTTAAAACGTTTTCGCGAGTTGTTAAATTAGAAAATGGGGGTTAGAATAATTTTTAATGGTTATGTATTTGAAGGATAAATTTTCGAAAAGAAATGATAAAATATGATTAAATTAAATTATCCCTATAATTGTTGTCATCGGCATAAACTAGTAAAATAAAATTATCATAATTGAATTTTGAATATAAACACATTTCTTATATTTACTCACAAAGGGAAAATTTAGACACATATTTCGAACACAAAGCCAATAAATTGCCTAATGCACAGCATGGATTGTTAAAATTTGTGAGTGTCTTTCACGCTTAAATTTTTAAAAACAATCTTAAAAATAACTAATGAGCATAAAATAGAATCCTTACCATTAGAACTTCATGTTCATAATCAACAAGTTTTTTAATAGCATATTAGAGACATGCTTAACGTTTCCAATTTAATGAATGTAGTGCCATACGAGTCCTGGTTCCTCAACTTCACTATTAAATTCCGTTCGAAACTTCTCTTCGCAATTCCAAACAGCCAGTTATCCCTCTCGAATCAAAATATCTCGCGTAATCCTCTCCAGCAAAACTGCAAATATTTACCTGCGACATCAAGTTAGTGGACGCGGTTGTTCCCTCTTCTGATTGGACGTGACAGCCTGATGGAAGAGTCTCTCCCATGTTAATCCGAGCGTAAAGAAAGACCAAGGATAGGTCGGAACGAATGATGGCGTTCTGTCATTTCGGAAGGTTGATTGGCTTAGGCGATATCCCGACGCGGGTCCTGTCGCGATAGAATAATCAAACTGTGGCCGCTTAAACATAGCTATCGCTAGTAACATCTGCGAGTGAAAGTATTTGCAACTATGTGACATGATCTATTCAATTTGATATCCATATCCTGATTTCAGTAACTAAAAATAATACTCTTTAATTTCTGGAGTGAGCGACGAAAATGTTTCGTTCTGTTAGCATCTTGTTTGTTTGAATACATCTTGTTCGTTGTAGAAAACTACTGATATAACCGTAATAATTTTATTAACTAGAGAAATATCATGCATATGTTACGGTGAATGAGAATAATCGATTATTATACATAATTACCGCGTTTATTATATTTAATGACCGATTATTATGTATAATAACAGCGGTTATTATATATAATGTCCGATTATTACGTATAATTACTACGGTTATTATATATAATGACCGATTATTACGTATAATTACCGCGATTATTGTATATAATGACCGATTATTATGTATAATTACCGAGGTAATTATGTATAATAACCGATCATTATGTATAATTGATGCGGTTATTATATGTAATGACCGATTATTTCGTATAATTACCCCGGTTATTATATATAATGACCGATTATTTTGTATAATTGCCGCAGTGATCGCATGTGTCGTGTAGCTGCAAAAGTGGCCATCTTCAAATAAGAAAAGTTTTGAGAAAAGTGGATTTTCAGTCACATCTGGTCAAAAGAGATTTTAAATATTGTTACAAAAATCATCCTACGGGTATGTGATTGAAACGCCCAACAAGGAGGATTACGGAGAATAACTGTTTATTTACAAATATTCTGAAAAACACGAAGCACAGGTAACAGGAACCATAGCTTTTTACATATTATCAATACACACAGACAAAAAATCACTAGCAATAACAGTAACAGCACTTCCAGATCTAGTAAAAAAATTAGAAAGTAATTCACTAATAATGACAGTAACAGCACATTCAATAACGCTCATCTCACCAGCTTTCCAACTCGCACTGGAGACGAATCTCCAAAGTGATTTTTCAAAAGCGTTCGCACTCCAAAGACGTTCCCCGTTGAATCCCACCGGCGAGTATTTATAGGGTTCCTGACAGGGCGTGACGTCACATGGAAATATCTGGAGAAATCCGGATCTCATCTCCTAATAGAGATATCGAGAAAATTCTCGCAATTTCGAGAATCTTCGATTTATCGCCAATGGCTTGGCTGCTAACGGCATTCCATACTTATTCCTGTAAGCTCTCCTTCCAACCATGAGAATAGCAAACAGAAAAGCGACACTTCCATTTTGTAACAATATAAACTCCATGGCATTCGAAGCGTCTCGACAATGTATTCTGGTTTGCAATTTATGATGGCAAGGTTCTAAGAGGGTCAAATAGATTTATAATCTTTGAAAATACGTCTTTTTTAAAAGTGGAGATGGCCACTTTTGCAGCTACTCGACACACATATAATAACCGACGAAATATCCATTAATTATATATAATAACCAATTTTACACATTAACCGTAACATTTACATGGATGTAACAATTAACGTTCGCTTATAGAGCAGACACTATTGACGCTTCATGGGTTCCAAATGAAAAAATAATCACTCGAATGTAGTACAAGTGTCATCTTTGTGAAAACGTAGAACAAGAACAGAAAGAAATAAAACGAAAAAGAAAGGGGAAAAAAGAAATATAAGAAGAAAGTAAAATCAGTTAAAATTTTCGACAATTGATGGCGCCATGTCATATATTTGGCAATGCATTTTTTTCTGTTCAGGATAATAGCCCATCTAGACGGGAACAAATCTTCTAGTAAAAATGTTTTGTTTCAAGATTGATTTATAACAAGAAGTTCATTAAGTATATATGATAAAACTAATTTAATTTATAAGTTAATTTGTCTAATTAATATCTAATTAGCAAAATAGAGCACTTCATTATGGTTTTACTTATAAAAATTCAGCATATAGGTTTTAGTTTCATCTAAAAGTATGGCAAGTACTTCCACCAACCTTCTTTTCAGCATTAGATGATGCCACATTACTAGCTCAAAATAATATTAATAATTAATTAAGCCCCTTGGGTGAACATCTGGTCGTAATATTTATAGAGTGTTACTATGATTTCGGATTGGCGAAATAAATTGGCGAATTGGCGTTTGTGTTGGCTGAAGGATTCTGCCAAAGTTTTATTTTGAGATATATCTCGAATATTGAAGGTGGAAGGTGTCGGGTGACATTTGGTAACATATTGAGAGGTCATGAGCTTTTATACGAGAACAAAATGTGGAAATCGTTCAAGTGGTTGGAACTGGGGGACATTTTGAGCGTTTTCCCCAGAGAAAGAATGTATAATAGAGAAGTATCTTTTTCGATTTCTCTCGAAAATAGAAGTTAATGGGTGGCAGGAGACCATTAATGACATATTTAGATGTCATAAACTTCCACTTGAAATAACACCTTTGGCCAATAGCTGGTTCTAATATTAACAGCCTGTAGCTATGCTTGCAGCTTGACGAAATAAATTGGCGAATTGGCGCTTGTAGTGGCTGAAGGATTCTGCCAAAATTTTGTTTTGGGATATACCTTGAATATTGAAGGCAACTATTCATAGTGGCGGGCGACTATTGATGACATATCGAGAGATTATATACTGTCATATTAGGAAACAATTGTCGAAATCGGTCCTGTGGTTGGGACTGGGGGGAGTCTTAGGGTTTTGGCCAGACAGAATGTACAATGGATAAACATTTTACCCAATATTTCTCTCGAAAATGGACGATTGTGGGAGGTAGGGAGCAATGATGATACATCTAGATTTCATAAGCTTCCACATGAAATAAAAATTATCGAAATCAGCCCAGTGGTTGGAAGTGAGAAGTGAGTTTCTGAGTTTGCCAATAATTTTAAATATATAGATTTGAACGTAAAAATTCCATTCCGAGGAGATAATGCTTAGTGATGTTTCTTCGCACTTACTGAACTTATAAGAAGATATCATCTCTAATCATAAGACATTAAATATCTCTTTATGTGCATTTAAAAAATGTTCAATTTGCTGGTAAGTATAATTCCCGCGGCTCTAGAAAGGGTTTACAATAGTTTAAGTCAAGTGCAAATTATTTATATTTAAACTCGCCAATTTAAAATTAGCGAAAAATATTGAATTCTCTCATTTAAATATTTTTCCTTATGGACCGTTACATGCAAGTCATTTATCGCTTAAATCTTCCACAGTTCGGAAAACTTATCACTTTAAAAATACTTAATAAATCCTAAACACTGAACTATCATAAATTAGAATCCGTTTTTCATGTCAATCGCTAAAGGATATTGAAAGCAAGAAAGGAAAAAAAAAACGAACTTGTAGTGGCTGAATTATAGCTCACGCACCATTTAATATTTGTTTGTAAATATCGTTTTTTTTTATTTTAAGCATTTAATATTTGTTTGTAAATATCGTTTTCTTTTTATTTAAAGCATTTATTTTTTATCATATTTAATTTTGTTCATCACATCATATTTTTGTGGCAACAGTAGAAAAATGTAGTTTTTAGAATTTTGTTGATCATTTCCGTTGCAAATAGATTCTTCTTGAAAAGAAAAAAATAAATTGAATTTAATGGAGTATTCATAGTTCATGTTGCTTCTTTCATGTTTAAATAAGTAGAAGCCAACATCTGCAAATAACAAAATTATTTCTCAGACAAGTATAGCATTTTTTTAAGTTTCACATATTTAAAAATTTTAAAACATACTCTACTTTTTGTTGCCACATTTTCCTCACTTTATTTTCAATATATACATTTTGAAGATAAAAAAAAGTCCGTTTTGAAACGCTACATTTTCTTATGACAAACGATAATAAATCAACTCTAAGCAGCACAATATTAATTCCACAGCTTTCATCTCATTTCAAGCGATGACTCATCTAAAATGAGTTTCACTTGATTTTCTGTAGGATTAAAAAGGGGGTAAAAAAGTAGTGGAAAAGTAGGAAAGTCATTTAGAAAGTAGAAACTAAACGATACTTTTTATCCAGCATTTATCATTTTTTCTTAAATGGACATTTTCTGTTTAATTTCACATTGAGTTTTCTAATGGCGAAATATCTTTCCCGAACAAATACTTTTTACGGGTAATTTGCAAAAGAAATTTAGAGAAATTTTAAACATCTATGATTTTTCCTTTCAAGATTAATCCAACATAGATTTCAAATTGACATTTTTATGGAATACTTACTTTTAAGTGCTATGCTTGGTATTTAAGAAAAGATAAAACGAAACTGCATTTCTGACATTTATGGAAAGAAGTGCGATTTTAACATTTTAGAGATTAAGCAATTTTTTACCTTCTTTCTAAACCTGATATTATATTAATGTAAAATAAGTTTAATATTCTTCGCTTTTATATAAGAAATATTAATATTTCTAAACCTAATATGAATTTAACCCTCTAAACGGCCAAACCTATCTTTCCGACTGTTATTGTACTGGTCAAATTAAATGATTCTCATTTATTTTTATATTTTTAATACTTCAAGGATAATATTTTCGTGAGAATTTAAAGCTCCGATTACATATCCGAAAGTACGATTTATATATTTTAAAAATTAATTTCTAAAAGTTTAAAGTTATTTAATCAAAATTGCCTAGAGGGTTAATGTAATTTTTCTTTAATATTCTTCGCCTTTATGTAAGAAAAATTAATAATTTTTTGCAATAAATGGTACAGAAATATATTATACTACCTTATAAATTAAAACGAAAGTTAAAAGTTTTTTTCAAGTTTAATCAAAAGTTTTTAAACTTTTAACATCAAAATCCCATAAACAATCAGTCACTATATGATTCTTTATACGTTTATCTAACCGTGTATTTGTAAATGCAGTTACTGATAAATGCAATAGGCTAGTAAAATGTAATTTGGTGTGTAGATTTATCACAAAAATCTTAGATCTGTATCAAATTCAATCGGTCAAACAGAAGAGGTAGAAAACACATACTCTATTCTCTTCAATGTATAACGAAACTAAGCATTAACGTTTCATATATTGGAAGTATACGAGAAAGTCAAGGAGAATATATATCCCTTCATTCCTTTTTCATAAATAAAATACGGTAGACCGAGACTAATTGGCCATAGGCGCATGTTGTCCCAGTCCCGATATTTAAAAATAAATTCCGGTGTTTAACGCTGTCATTCCAGACAAGTATGATTGTCCCGCCTTCCTTCTTCCACATCAGCGTCATTGAAGAAGTAGTGTTCGTTAAAGAACCAGCCAGAATTTTCTAATTTTTACTAAGCTGAGTTAATTTCCTCACTTACACATAATGGTTTTTTCTTTACTTATAAATAACATTTTCCATTTTTACAAATAATATTCAGAAAAATAATTCTTCATTGTTCCTTTAGAGCTTGTTTCCTTATCGAAATACTTTCAGAATAAATATCTACACTCATGAGGAACAAAAATGGCGATATGGGGCTAATTGGGCCATTTCGCATGGGACACGCTGCTACACAGGATTTATCAGAAGATGCTTTAGAGAAATATTTCTGAATATGTGGGTTAGAATTTCACCATATTTATTATTTAATATACTTATTAATAAAAACCATGCGGATTATAATTACACAGTAGGAGGCGCTGTTATGGAATACTATTTGACGATGATCATAAAAACAGTATATCTCAGTTTTCATTGAGTAGAAATGCACCAAATTTGTGTGTAAAACACATAATGTGGATAAAAACACCACCAAGTCACTTAAATTCAGAAAAATAGAAGAATGCTTTGTGATAGTCGCTTCATACTAGTAGAGGATCAACTTGCCCCGCAGTCGGAATAGGTTGTCCCAAGCGACTTGGTGTCAGTTTGAGGTTTTAAATTAATACTGATACATAATAAATTCAAATTTTATTATGGCGAATTATTTTTGAAGGTACATTAATAGTGTTAGCTTAATATTTTTTTTTCAAAATTTTGAAATCCCTTTTTAAATAAATTTCTTAGAAGTAAAATCGGGCCAGATAGCTCCGGTCTACCATACATGTAAATATAACAGATTGTAACCCTCAGAATGTGAACCTAGAATATTTGAGGAAAATCCAGATTATCCTAATAACAGCTCCCTGAGTGCGAAAAAACATCTTTGTTAAGATTTATTGTACGTGTGCATGTAATGCAGATTTATGAATTTTGGCATGCGCGTTTTACAACGAAAAACAGACCTGTATCTACTTTTAAACTTAACAGTCTAAACTCATACTTCATTTTCCTTTAAATTTACAAAAACATTGACCATATTTACGATGAATTTCAGCATGTGAGTTGACACTCACATTGAAAGTTAAAATTACCTGAGCACTCCCTTTCACTTTGAAAAAATACTACATTTCTTCAAAAAATAAATCGTAGTCTTCATTTCAGACGTTTACATAACCCTCGAAATCGTATTGCTTCAAAATGATATTTCGAGAAAAGATTTTTATTTACTTTTAATGGTATTCTGTCATCATTGTGAGAATCAGAAGGTAATAAAGAGTGAAAATGATTAATAAATAATTTAAAAGAGTTGCTGTATAAAGGATATTATTTATCTAACGAAACTGAATGAAAGTCTGAGTTAATTACGAAATTGTGATTTTTAATTAAATGTCGAAATAATTAAAATTAAGAAATTACAAAGTTAGATAAAGATATATACATTAAAGTTTGTTAATTAACTACTATATTGAAAGAAATCTGAACAGTAATAAAGCAGGAATTTTTCAATATTTTTGTATACATATCTAATTAAATTGAAGTGCAAAATAATTCACTTATTCGTGACTGAAGATCGTATCGAATCTAAAAAGGATAGTATTTTTAACATTCGATTTTTCGTTTATGGCTTCAGAAATCATTAAGAAACATATTCTTTACGTATAACGTATTAAAAGAGATAATAAATGCATAAGAAAGGTTATGGTAATGAGAGAAAAAGTAAATCATTAGGTCCATCTCCATTTTAAGAAATAAATATAGTGCTTAAATACAAAACGAAAAGTTCTCATTAATCAAGACTGGCAAATTCATTTATACCACACATTTTGATTCGAAATCAAGGAAGTATATTGATATTTAGAACAAAATATAAAGAGATTATGACTAAGGAAAGGAAATGGCAAATTTTATATCGTGTCTATTCAAATTTGAGCCTGAAGAATACGTTTTTATAGCAATTTATCTGGAATCATTCCAATGAAAGCTATTAAAGTTAAAAGGAAATGGTAATTTTTTTGCCTGCCAAAGATTATTTTTTACATTTAGTTGACTATTTCATCATTCTTTAGAGAATACACCTTCTTGCAGTAAAACGTTTTTGTTCTATAATTCATAACTTTTATTAAATCATTTCTTTCTTCACGAACAGTCTACTAATGCCTTTCATTAAGAAGGGAAAACCACTAGTAACTCATTTTTCGACACAAATAACAATTTTAAATCTAAAGCATTGAAATAAAGAGTCAAATGTTCAAATGTGAAGAAATCTTTCGATGAAAATTATGGAATATATATTTTTTACCAGAATATCGATAGTAAGTGCTTTTAAAAACTTATAATTATCGAGAAAGCAGAAGCCCATTATGAGAGAAAATTAATGATTGTAAAAGGAAACATTGTTAGACAAAGTGTACGTGACTTCTAAGGTTCCACAGGGAGCATAAAAAGAGAATTTTATATGTCTGCACCAGATAAGGCATTTTTTTTCCTTCCTATTTAATCCTTAGTTCAGAACGACGAAAACAATTTCACTTCCTTCCTAAAATTCTTTTTATTTCGGAGATCCAAAAGGAAAATACCGGAACATTGGCATTAGAGAGGTGTGTGCTACATGTAGGGGGGAATATCACCAACTCGGCAGAATTTTCTTTCCTCTTATCACTTAAAAAGAACAATCCTCATTTTTCCGGGACTGAACATTTTCTAAAATAAAGAGGTCTTCTAGAACTCAGTGTTTCGTCCATTTGATGCTGCTGGTCAATTATTTCTCCTGGCGTTTTCTTGTCCAGATAAGAACATTGTACTCGATAACGAGGTTTGTGACAGATTCCGGGATAGATTTCAGCCTCGCACAATGGGACCGGATAATTGAAATTGTTTGGACTTTAAGGAAACGTCTAGACAGAAAAAATATATTTTCTCAGTTTCTATAAGCAGCGAGAAAGAAGTTAAGCTTGATTCAGAATATGAGGTTTGGGTTGTGAGATATTTTAGATAACAGCATGAACGAATCAGTTCTGTTACTTAAACCACATTCTATTGTTTGGAGTAACGATTTAAAGCGAGAAACGTTTGATCTTATAAACAAGATGGAGACATAAATAAGACAAGACGCAGTTTTTTAATATTTATTTTGCAATTGCCATTAAAATTAAAAACAGATAGTTTTCCCATAAATACGTCTAAGGTATAGTAAATGACTCACGCATATAAATTTTGTATGAAAGAAACATTAAGAATATTTGTTTCTCAAAGGTACATCTTATGACATATTCAGGGGCGGTTTAACCATGTTGGAGGCCCCTGTCACTAAACTTCTTGGGGCCCTCTGAAAGTATAACACATATGCACTTTTATATTTTGACTGGTCAATCATTAGGTTTCAAAATAATGCGATTTTGGATACTTTTAATAAAGGTAATTAAATGATTATTAATAATATTTAAATTTTAAAATTGCTAAACTATCCCAGATAGCAAAGCAAATTTGTCTAAATGGATTTGGAAACCTTGTCTTCAGCAAGGGAAAAGATTTGTCACAAAGGTTTCCATGACAAGGGTTGAAACTTTCGGCAAGGTAGCGAAAAGGTTCGTTAGTCAACATGAAACAAGGTTTTCTGTAAGTTGTTCAGTAAGATTTTCCTAAGCTTCTATTAGAAGTTTGTTTCAGGCATTCCTCAAGCTTGTTTAAGCCTTTCAAAAGGCTGAAAAGAGCTATTCTTATAAAAGGAATCCCTCGATAACAAAGGGAACATATTTGAAAATCTCAACCGATTTCAATACGTTCCGATTTATAAGACGATTCAAAAATCCCACAAATTATCGAATTTACCACTAATTCTCAAACACGAAAATCAAATACCTCATTTCTCCTTGACATTATCACCCAACCGTAAGCAATTCCCATCTACACACACACACAACCCTCAGGGCAGAAATACCTTCTGTCCATATCATCCAATCGAAGCCCAGAGTGCAGGGGTTGGGGATTCTGAAGGATTAAGGAGGTGGAAGGGAGTTGCTGAGCAGACGATTTTAAATTCAGAAGCCCCCTCCTCCGGTCGGCCCGGGCTTAACTTTTAATTAGCGATTTTCTGTCACAGTCAGGATTCGCATTCTAATTCGAAGAGGTCGAGTCTCTTGAATGGGCCGGAAGATTCCGCCTCGAATTGTGAATGCGAATCTTTGCTCCCTCGGGGGTGGGGAGAGGGATCTTCGAAGAATAACTAATTGTTCGGGGCGACAGAGATGTATTCCTATTGACTCTGAGATCAATGCACCGGTTCTGGAATGCCGATGACGAAATCGTAGCTTCTTTCCTCTTAAAGCAAGGATGAAAGAGCGAGTCTTTATTCTAGAACAGAACTCTCATCTAGATTTTTAATTAATTATGGCAGACATTTGTTCTGTAATGCACAAATAGTTGTAATGGTAGAGATTAAGACCGAGGGATCCACAATGTCTCACGTAATGTTCTTCATGAAATGTACCCTAATAGCACAAGACGCTGTACAATATTATTACGATATCTTCACGACATTGTGCGGTATTCAAAATACCGTTCAATATTGTTACGATATCTTCACGACATTGTACGGTATTCAGAATACCGAACAAAGTCGTAGAGATATCGTACAATATCTTTTGCTAATATTGTAAAATAACGAGAATATTTTTTGATTATAAAATTGTAGATAAGTTAAGTATTTTAATATTGAAGTTTTAATTCTTGTGGGCCTCGAGGGAAAAATGGTTAATGCCTTGGTATTTCGATTTTTGAACTATTTTTTTCCTGTTACTTCCTATAGGGAAGAGGGGGTGAAACCAGGTAGCCTTGATTCTGACGATGTTAGTTGTTTTTTCTAGCGGACAGACATTGAAACACACTCTACAAGTGAATAAAACGGAACAATCATACCGGCGTGTTGTAGCTGTTCAATTAACTGCGTCTTTGAATGTTTATTCGTTTTAAGACGTCAACTCTCTAATGCTTGTTTGATTTTAAACTATCCTTACTGAATAATCACTGCAGTCATAAAAAAAATATAGTATACTTTATTATACATTTATTAAGGATTTATACCCTATCATACAATAAGGATTTAGTCCAATATTTACTCGGTTCTATTTCGTTTATTATAACCTTTGCACTTGGGGTAAAACCGAATTTGCCATGTGGTGTAAGACCATGACAGTCAGTAAAGATGATTCCTTCAATTAAGACTATTAAAAGACTTCAGGTGGGAATTGCTTATATTTTAATGATGCACTTTCTAATTTAAATAAATGAGAAGGGTTGAACCAGCGTAGAAACTGTCTTACCTGGAACCACGGAAGCTGCAGTGGTTCGGAGGAAGAAGACAACTGCTTCACAATAAATTTTGTTACTAATATTCATAAATTGCCATACAAAATAAAAATGTCTGCTACTTTTCCAACTGGAAATCAAGTTTTCCTAATTTACCATAAAGTCAACATATGTACCCAGTTTTACCAAACTAGTGGGTTAAAACGGGTTCTATGACTTTTTATATAAAAATAACATTTGCAATAAAAGTATTAAAACTATATCTTTTCTGAAAAGATATATTGTATTCCGATAAATAATGACTATTTTAGTAACATGTGACAAGCACTATTTGGAATTGTTTAGCTCCAACAAGCCTTCGAATCTTAGGTACCCGGTTTTACCCCACATTTTACATCACTTACTAAGGATTATATGTTGTCATTATCTTTATGACGGCAGATACAGGAATAGGCATATCCATTGATAGTCAAAAAGTTGATTGAGATGGTCCAAAGCTTACATAATTCTGGTTACAAAACATTAGGACAAATTTTAGTCATCTAGTTCGTTGAATGTTTATTCTATGGTGTACACATGGACATAGAAGGATAGAGTCAAGTTTTCTTTGATTGAATTGGCCCAAACTTTAATGGAGAGTTACAATGTTGTAGAGGCAATATAACAAATTTCATCTGTCTATCTTGTCGTTGTTTAGTTATCTTGTTCACAGACAGAATGACACAATTTCTGATAAGGTGTTTTTGGAAGGAGGAACGTCAAAACCTTGAAGAGTCTTCTAAATTGTGTCATTTGCAGTTTTCCGATTTGAATACTTTAAATATGAGAAGTAAAATGAAGATTAGGATTAAAAGCACCAGAAAAAAAATTTGGGTATGATAAACCAGTATTTTTAATTTATTAACAAATTATTTAAATGCATATTTGCTTTCGTTAGCATTTAATTATAAATTTAACCTCAATAATTATAATATTGCTTTTCACTTACAAACTTTCATGGAAGAAGGTCAATTATAAACTGTTCAAATTTACTATGGAAGTATTAATAAGAGCAAATACCTTTACTTTCTTGCTACTGAAACTAAGCATGATGAACAATTATCGATTATAAAATTTCCATATTAGGTGTGTTCTATTACCATGAATTTCAAAATCATGCAATATAATCACCTAAATAAAGTGCGAAGTTCTCAGACTTATTCCAGCAGGAATCTTCCCAATTCTTTAATAAAGTATTTAACCCTCTGAGCGACTAATAGGTCAGAGTAAGCCGTCTGAAAAATATCTCTCTGCTTTTCAATGGGTTCCTTTAAGAAATATACTCCGTCCTACAATAGGTGTTTGAAAAAGAAACGCCTGAATTTCCCATTGCTACCTGCAGGAGGTCTAATTATCAGCAGGAGAGTCTTAGTTTCTTATCTCTAGCAGTTCCCCTTCCCAGAGCCGGCCGGAGGGCAGTGTGAAAGGTTCGACCGCAAAAGGTTCCTCGCCGCTGACTGATTTTGTAAAATGAAAATGATTTCTGTTTTTTCAAATCCAAGCAGTGGCGAATCCAGGGGGACTATTGGGCTTCAGCCCCCCACAGAGCTGGCAGAATTCTTGATTTTATTTAAAATCACTGCAACTGTTTGTTCTTAACTTCCACTTTTTTAAAAAAAAATAATTAAAATGTGAGAACATTGCTTTCTGGCTTGACAGGCTCGAAAATTTTCCTACTTTTCTAGTCATTGCACTTGTAATTGTAGCGTTGACGCAGTCGAAAACATTTTTTGGCCAGTTATTTCATTGTATTTTTTATTAAATTATCGAAAGTAATGTAGTTTTCTTTATGATTTTTACTGTCAAAGAAAAGAGAAAAGTCTGTAATGTTAAAGTGTTTTGGTTTACATGAGCCATGAGGTTTGATATTCGTCACGACGATACAAATTTTCATGAACTCAGCCCCCCCCCCGATCCGAAACCTGGATTCGCCACTGAACCCAAGTATAAATACATTTGAATATAATTATACAATTTGTACACATTTTACATCTACCAATCTAAGGCAAGGTTGGGTTCTTTAAAGTCGTGAAAGATTAGAATATCTTAGAAGCTGCACATAAACTGTTACAAACTGAGAAACATTATTGACAGAGAATATAAAAAATAACTTAAAACGAAACACAACGTTTAACATGTGTTTGTGTATGAATAATAGCTATAATTTTATAAAGTGGCTATTTTTTATATTTAGTTAAAAAGGAAACAATAAATTTTGTTAAGAAAGCTAAGCATTTCACAATTTTGTTAGATTGCAGGCTTGAGCCATCAAGAACAATTGTTTGTTAGTTTAAGATGTAGATGACTCTGAAAGCACATATACAAGCAGGGCCGGTTTAAGTCCTAAACGGGCCTGTAGGCAATATAAGTTCCAATTTCTTTCTTACTCAGATTCAAAACCAAATATTTTTCATTGTTTTTCATGCAAGCAAATATTAAGACTGACTGAAATTAAAAAGAAGTATATTTAATTTGCCGATCACCTTCAGGAGAGTGGTTTCAATATCGCAGATATAAAAAAACTAAAATGTAATGTAATTTTTTTTTAATGAGTGGTGAAAAAATTGTAAAACTTTTTTACACAGTCTAAATAATCTAATATAAAATTTCTAGGGATATTTTGGAGCCAGAAAAACGGTAAAACAAACTGGATCACACTGATCTTCTCGCTAAATTAAAAACATGAGGAAAAAACCTTACGAATAACGTTCTGAAATTTAAACAATACTTGATTTCAATTTAAATAAATTCCAGTATACGGCTCTTGTAAATTAAATGAAAACACTAAATGAAATTACCTTGAAAATAAAGCATAAAAATATCATAAGGCATTGGAAGCCTCCAAAGATATTGGGCCCCTAGGCAGTTACTTACTTTACCTATTTGATAATCCGGTCCTGTTTTCAAAACCGATTTGTGTTGAAACGGCAAAAGACTTGACAGGAAAATGTTGTTGACTAAAAATCTCGTGAAATATCAATTTGAAAAATATCGTGAATTGGAATTCATACTATCTACTTTTAACAACTGCAAAGTAAATAGTTGAGTAGTTAGTTCAATACGACATCTGAATTTAAGAATTAAAGACTGGATGGAAAAAAACAATTTTTCTTTGAAGCAACCGATCAGTCTATTTCACCTGTCAATTATCTATTTTCTAGTCATAATGAATAGTGCCATTTTTTCTTTTCGGAGAAGATCGAAATTTATCATGAGACGCCTGACAGAATGATGGCTCTCTGTTCTCTTTAAGTAAAAAGATAGATTTCCCTGAAAAGAAAGAACATTAGTACTGATATGGTCATTTTGTGATTACACACCCGTCTGGCGACATGGTAAACATTCGATCGTGGTCTATTGATAGTAAAATCGCAAGCATTTGTGACAGCATTCTTGTGAAAAGGTGTTACTGCACTCATTGTACGATGGAATGTTGAAAACCTACGCAAGGGTCAGGAATAAATTGATCCGTGTAATATTGTTCAAGCTCCCTCCTTCCTACTATTGTTGTCCTCATCTGTTGCGAAGCAGCTTTCTTTGTTTGTAAAGTTTACCTTGATGTTTTTGTTGAGATTCTACATAAGACAGCAAAGCCGACTGGTTATAGTGCATAGAAAAAAGGGATTATCCCTACTTCTTTTCAACTTGCTGTCCAGATGGGATGTTATATCGGGAAAACCATTGAAACAGATATCTTAGAGAGACAAACCTTTGGACAATGATCTTTGAGGTGTATCACATGTATTTTTCTTTCTTCTCCTTTGAAACCAATTCCATTACAAACACTTTTCTGTTTCCTTCTTAAGATACTGTTTGCGAAAATTTTAGGAACTACTGACAAACGCAAAAGAGATCTTTTCAGGCGCTAACTTCCATTGATTGAAGCTCCTTTGTTAAATCTTCTACTTAAAATGATAAAGTACTGAACGAAGTATAAATAAAGAAACTCGAAGGCTTCGGTACCATTTCTCGGCGTCTAGAAGATCGCATATCAGTAGTAAATTCTTTCTGGATTTTGTTTGATGATGAACAGCGATTCTGAAGAGGACAATTTAATTGAAACTTCATCGGAAGATGAATTATCATCATCAGAAGACGAATCAGAGGATGAATCTTTGGAAAGTGCAAGAAACTGGTGTGGTGTTGATGTTTCCGTTTTGACTCCTGCTCCACCTAAATTTCCTTTTACCGGAAATCCAGGAATCAAAGTTTCACTAAGACAATCAGATGATCCACTGGATTACTTTTGCCTCTTTTTTGATGATGAAGTAATTTCATTCATCGCAAAAGAAACTAATAGCTTTGCGGAAGAACATTTTTCAAATTTGGAATTAACTCCATCAACTAGAGCTTTGCAGTGGAAAGATGTCACTAGTGAAGAACTAAAACGTTTTATATCTTTGTTGATTCTACAAGGAATTGTGCAAAAACCCACCGAAAAATGGTTTTGGTCCAAGCGACCAATTTTATGTACTCCATTTTTCGGAAATGTTATGAACGAAAAAAGATATTCTCTTATAATGAAATTTCTGCACTTCCAAAGTAGTAATGATTCCGAAAGTGAATCGCCTTCTAACAACAAACTAAAAAAAATTGGCAAATTTCATAGTATGCTTATGCAACGATTTCAATCAACATACATACCAAAGCAGGATATCTCAATAGATGAATCACTGATTGGTTATAAAGGGCGCTTAGGATGGAAGCAATATATTCCAACAAAAAGATCTAGGTTTGGAGTAAAACTGTTTCAACTTTGTGAATCCGAAAGCGGATATATTTGGAACTATATTATTTATACAGGAAAAGGTACGACGTTCCATGAGGATTATGAGGATTATGGTGTGTCCACTAAAAGTGTTATGACACTCATTCATGAACTGAAAAATAAGGGGTATACACTAACCACGGACAACTACTACACTTCACCAGAATTAGCCGAAATACTTATTAAATGTAAAACGGATATTTACGATACTTTAAGGGCAAACAGGAAAGGTTTGCCTCCGTTAATAAAGTCGTCAAAAGTGAAGAAAGGTGAAGTATTGGCCTTTCAAAAAGGTAAAATATGTTTATTAAAATGGACAGATAAAAAAACCTATACTTATGCTTAGTACTTTACACAGCACTTCGATGGTGAACGTGGAATCAAAAAATTCAAAATCTTTGAAGCTTAAGCCTGCAGTCGTGGCTGATTACAACAATACAATGGGTGGAGTAGACAAAGCTGACCAATGTTTGTCGTACTACCCAGTGGCGAGAAATCAGCAACGAAAATACTACAAAAAGATTTTTTGCTACTTACTTAGTCAAGCAGTGTGGAACGCTTTTGTAATCTTCAAAAAGAATGGAGGAAAAATGAGGCAAGTTGAATTTCGAATGAAATTAATCGAAAGATTAATTGAAGTAACAGTCTGTAATCCATCTACTCGCCGGGGTCCATTTCCTAAATCGGAAGAAAATGTCGTTCGCCTGACAGGAAGGCATTTCCCTTCTTATGTTGATGAAAGTGAACCCAGAAAAAAGTCAAGGAAGTGTGTTGTGTGCTCACTAAAAATGAATGAGAACGGTAAACGTGTGTGTAGAGAATCTCGATTTGAATGTAAAAATTGTAACGTTGGACTTTGCGTTGCACCCTGCTTTGAAATTTACCATACGGAATCTAACTTATAGCATTTTTATTTTTAATCTCATGTCTTAACTTTAATATATTTCAAAAAAAAGTATAAAAAGTACCTATGCAATTAATGTAATAGCCAGTTTTTCAATCATTAGTTCATGATCTTGTTATATGTAATTGATTTACTTCATTTCTGAATTTGTGAATATTGCAAAATTTTTTAATCAGTACAATATTAAAAAATGTTTACATATTATTTTATTGTTATGATCAAATCTGCATTACATAAAAACAGATCATAAAATTTTGAAAAAAAAAATTAACAGTTAATATTATAATTGTATAAATTTTGTTATTTTCAGTTAGACAAGTTTTGCTACATATCTTTAATATCAAACCTTCCAATAAAGCTCACATTTTAAAATTCAAGTTTGATCCTTATTTTACATTTCATCTTTACTCTCTAGAATAGATTTTATTCACGATTTTTCATTGTATTATCCCCTAAGATACAATTGCAAAATTTAAATGCTGAATTAATT
>BGPR01016064.1:0-15192 GCA_013235015.1 Araneus ventricosus
GATGACATATCTAGACGTCATAAGCTTTCATATGGAACAAAAATTGTCAAAATCGGTTGAGTGGTTGAGGCTGTCGGACTCGGTGAAGAATTTTTTATGGGGAGAAACCTTTGGACAGTTCGCCAGCAACAACCACCCGACTGTTTTTGACATTTTTTATTTCACATGAAAGCTTATGACGTCTAGATATGTCGTCGAAGGTCATCTGCCCCCTCCAACCCCCATTTTCGAACGAAATCGAAAAATCATATAGAGAATGTATTGTGGAGAAGTGTTTTTCTAATTCGTTCAAAAATGGGAGCGGCAGGCGTCCCATGATGATATATCTAGACCTCATAACCTTTCAAACGAAAAAAAAGGTCAAAATCGGTCGAGTGGTTGAGGCTGGCGGACTCGGTGAAGCTTTTTTTCACCAAATTATTTTACATATATAGATTTCAATTTTGTGGTATTATTAAAATAGATTTCCTCTCTTCTAATATTAACTTTTCCAATAATCTGAAAATATTTCGCTGGCCTTAAAGTTTTTATTAGCAGCGGAGAAAGCTGAGAAACTTTTTAGCGTTAAGCAAAATTATGAAAAGTTCTCAGTTATAGGTAAGTACAGTGTGGCGTAATTTTATTGTAACTCCAGTAGAGAAAATAAAATTAAAATTTATAATTTTTGATATTGTTAATTTGCGACTCCCTTCCGATTCATAAAATGATTAATATGAACGGAAGGGTTACATATAAATGTTTTTCCAAACCATTTATACCTTTAAATAACTATACAATTTATGTTTTCGTTTATATTGCAACAATTTTAAGCTCGTAAACATTAATTTTCATATCTTTATTCAAAATTATACCTATGATTTGAAATGGAATTTTATATTTATGAAACAAGCAAATGGAAATAATCCAGTAAATTGTTTTCACAAACATCATAAGCATGCTAGGTAAAAGTTCGTTCAGAAATGCATAGATTTTTCGAATGCACGAATCACTACATTAATACTGCATTTGAAAAAGAAGGAATTTATTTTCCTGATTGATAGATATAGCAGATAGAATATTCAAAAAACATTTATATTGATGTTTTGTTTCTTAGCAACTTTTACGTAGATTTAAATGATTATCGACAATCTTTTCATTTGTAATAGATGTCTCGAACTCATGAATTATTTATGAGCCAAATAATATATTTATGAAAAGCATTATATCGTATCAAAGGTATCCATTTTCGTTGCAAAAAATGAGTTCATTCAATGGGTGAAAACATATTACATTAACTATAAGATTTGAAGTTGACTGCTAGCATCACTTGCTTTATATTCAAAAAAGGTGAGTGTCTCTTTATTTTAATAATTTAATTTTAGTTTATAATAATAAATATGTTGCGTAAAAGAAAATTCGAGATGACTCTGCTTATAGAGATAGTGTCAAATATTCTTTTATATCCTTTCAGAGACAGAATTTGAGTCGAGATTTTTACATGATTTGCAATCCATTATCTATAGAATTTTTGATATTCTGTAATTATAATATTTCCTTTCAATTTTATTGGTGATTCGTCTCAAAATATCAAGATGCTACAAATACAAATGCATAAATTGATAGTCTTTATAAGATTTCCATTGTATTATATCTAAAATTCTTGATATTTTTGGTTATAATTTTTCTTTTCAATTCTATCGGAATAAAAAAATTAAACCGGAAAAAATGCAAAATTTTAGGAGGGGTGAGAAATGTGACTACAAAACAAAGAACTGAAACTATAAAACCAATATTATTTGTCTTATAGTTACAATGTTATTTGTTAGCTTTAAATTAATTAAAAATAGGCCTTTTTAAAATCTTCTATCAATCTTTTTACCATTTACAGGATTTTCCAATGAGCCATAGATCCATCAAATTATAGTAATTTTAAATTTAAAAGCTTGAATTAGGTAATTCGTAATTCTTATAACACGATACAAAAATTATCTGGAATCCAGAAACATCTCAAGTGTCCTCGGAAATCATAGATAAATATGAAAAATTTCCAAAAACCGAAAAAATCTTCCAGATACATAGTAGAGAAGATTAAATATTTAAATATTAAATTATTTTCAGAAGATAAACGTTGCTCACTACGCTCGCTACAATGCGGGCGCTGTGCGCCAAATAATACATTTAGACCAGCAGAGTTAGCAGAATTAATGTAAAAAAACACATTATGATTGAGCTTAATTGCTTTACTTCTGATGCCTTAACTTAAGGATAGCGTTATTTGAAGGTACTGGACCTAGGGATAAAGCGTTACTTGCATGTATTTTTCTGTTCTGTTCATTTGTACACTCGTGTGTACAAATGAACAGAACAGAACAGATGAGAACAATGAAATGAATGAACAGAACAGATGAGACTGCACTATTTTAATAATTTCAGAACTAAATCATCAGGTAATCAAATAATTTATTTTATACAAATGGCGCTATTAGCTTGTGAATTTTAGAACAAATTGTTGAAAATATCAATATTTATATTAATTAATTTTAAATTAAACACTTAAATGTATAAAATAATTTAAACAAATTTATTTTTCTCTTTAGTACAGTAATAAAAGCACTTTTTTAAAAACAGTTTTATACATTCTTGTAAATCTTAGGGATGGAGTTTAGATCAGGAGTTATTTTAAAATTGTCTCATAATAAACCAGGTTGGGAAAAACAAATAAATAAAAAAGAATATTGATTTTTACATTCATAAGTTCTTCGGAAATTTTATCCAAAACTTAAATCCTCCAAACTAATAATCAAAAGGCCAAGATGATAGGGGAAAGAAACATATGTAGATATCCAGGACTGCACCCGTAACCTGCAAATCCGTACATAAGCGATTTTACCGACGTAACCACGCAATATACGGGCATAGTCATATTTTCTTTCAGATCTTTGGTTAGTTAAAAATATTTAATAGCAGTTAATTCAACATTTATTCAATGAAATTTTACAATTTGCCAATAGGATAATAACCAGATTTTAACTCTTCCCTACCAACGCTCTGATCTTCCCTATAAATGCAAACGTGATGGTCATTCTTCCTTCTTCTTCCTGGACTACTTTCAAAAGCTTCTTCAATTAATTCATTTGCATGTTGAATTAGTTTTCTTTCAATGTTTCGATACATTTAACTGCAAGGCTGAGATTCGTATTTAATTTCTCGGGAAAAAAAAGGCTCAAATCAAATTGCTCTCGTATTTTTACGTTTGAAAAATTAAAACTCGTGATCCATCAATTTCTGTAGATATTGCTACCTTTTATGGCTAAATGGCGAATTTCCTGGGAGCCGCACAAGAGAAATATTTATTTAGTTTATTTCAGTGAAACTGACTCATCAAGCAGCTATTAGCAATCATGGAGAATGGAGACGCATTCGCGATAGGTTTGGCAGAAATTTAACCCTTTCGACTTTTTCATGATTGAAATTTAACTATGAAAAGTATTTTAATTTAATGTTGACAAAAAAGGCAAAAAATAATGTTAAGTTTTAAAATAAAATTTAATTCCTTTTGTTACCCAAAAGGGGGTGAAGTCTAATCTACGTGACGTGCATGTCCATTATGGCCGAAAAGGTTAAGCAAGATGTTTCTATATCCAGCAATGGCAAAGTTACAGAAGTACTTAACGTAAAGAAATGCTTAACGTATCTAGGTTTTCAGCTACTGAAAATGAATTGTATGAGGTGACAGCGCTGGCATATATTTGTGAATAAATAAATGAATATAGCAGTAATATCTATGTTAATTTGGAATATTGTGGCAATATTCCCTTTTGGAAATGGATTTTATTCTTGGATTTGTAGAATGATTAATATTTTGAATGCTGTAGCTATGTTTTAAATTTATTGATTTATTATCAGTATTGAGCTGATAGTTCGATTGAGCTAATAAATTTATTATCAGTATCGTCATCACCGCACTCTTATAGACTAAGCCATTTATTTTTATTGGAATGCGAATTAGTTCAACAAGTCTGTTTTTATCGGTATTCACAAATTAGAATTAAATGTCTCCTTCTATTATTATTAATAAAAGTATAATTAAATACCTCGCTATAACCCAAATAACAAAAATAGTTTTAGGGTATCAAGTTCGCCATTGACTCGACAAAAATGGAAACCATTTAAACGTCCGTAACAGTAAAAAAAACCTGAAATAATAGGGAAAAAAATGTAAAGAACAACGACACTTTGTTTGCTCTAGCATTACGTCTAGAAAGCAGATTCATGAGGTATCATTTCACCCTTTCTCACAGTAAGTTTAAAAGAAAAATTTAATGTTTTCTGAATATATAAGGTAGGAAATGTTAAGGCAGCCATTCACTTCACAGACAAACTGTATATTTTGGAACGCGAGAAGTAAAAACCGATAAAAATCTATGGAAATCAGCCAAACGACTTGCCATGGTTCGAATTCCGTCTCGACTAAGATAGGAACGAAAAATCAGGGCACCCTGAAAAAGGCTAGCTAAAAGAACACTGCCTTGCGTAGCCTCGCTTCGAGGGTAGGGGAAAATCGAACTGACTGGGGAAAATCGAAGAGCTATTGAAAAACAGCTTTAGAGAGAGAAAGAAGATCGCTCCCCCCTGCCTTTGATCAGAGTTATCGTCCTTGTGAATGGCGTGCCTGTATTTTTCGATTAAAATGGTGGGGAAAAAACAGGGCTTATGCATCTCTTTGATTTTGATTTCTTACCAAAATATTTTACAATCCCTATAATCTGCAATGAAAAACCTTCTGATAGTCATTTGATTCTTGGTTACAGTAAGTTCGAATTTTTTTATCCACGCGGGGGGAAGGGGAAACAGCGCCTTTTAGGGGAAGTATACGAGAAAGTTTAGGGGAGACCACTCCCCCTGGTTTCTCATGCGAACGTTGTTATTGTTACAAAAACACATGATTTTAGACAAAATTTCTCAATTTTTCTGTATGTCATTTGTGCGGTGTACAACATAAAAAAAATCATTAGCGCTTATTTTTCATTCATCTAATAAGGGTTTTGAAGCAGCAAATCATTCCAAAAGTCGTCTCATTGTCTTGCAGTTATAATCGCCAGCGTTTATTGAAGAATTTTCCCAAAATAATAATAAGTTAGGCAACTTCTGTCAGATGTCTTTGAAGAACAAAATGAGGAAACAGTTCTGCTATTCACTAACATATGATCGGAAATATCGAGCATGTATAGAATGCTCTTAACGATGAACATGCACGCAACCTGCATACTGATTACTATTATTTACTATACCAATTCTAAAAATCAGCATAGATAAACTAACAGATATTGATTTTATACAAATAGGAATTAATTGTAAAGAATTGTTAGGTATGTTTAACGAATTAACATATCACTCAAGCAACCCAAAATTTTAATACATTATACAAATTCTGTCACGACACGAACTCGCACATATACGTCAGGTATTTGTTTTCTGCGTAGAAAGAAGACGATAAAATAACAAAAATTAACAGAAACGGAACAACAAGTTTTGTTCAAGCCTGTTTTTGTTTACAACACTGAAATATCAATACAAGCACTCTCAATTATTTAGTACTGGACGCAATTTAACACACTTTATTTGGAAGTACTAAAATTTCTATTTCATGCTATTATTAAATGCGACATGATTTTAAAGAGAGAGACGCTAAACTGAGAAAATGATTCTACAAATTTCGCTATGATTCTAAAGAGGTGAGATATTTAAATGAAAAATTTTATTTCATGTTATTATCAAATGCGACGTGATTTTAAAGAGAGAGCCGCTAAAATGTGAAAATGATTCTACAAATTTCGCTATGATTCTAAAGAGGTGAGATATTTAAATGAAATATTTCTATTCAGGTTGCACAGTTATTCAAATTTGGATAATTCTATGCATTCATTAAATATATCTTTACAAAAATAACAAATTTTGATTCTACATTTTTCAGGTTATGAAAACAGATGTCTTGAAATTCGTTCATTAAAAAATGAAATTAAGCAAAAATGTTATCCATATTGTAGATCATTTAGTTTTCCTAGTATAAAACTCAATAACTTTATAAATAAATTTCATGCATATAATTAATATTCAATCTGCACAATTTTTTCTTAATTTCGATTAAACAATGTATTTTCGTTTTAGAAAACAACATTACCAACAATTTATTTTGGATTTTAAAATAAATCAAAGTTAGTTAAGAAAACCGAAAAATAACTGGAACATTAAATCTACAAAATTACTATTTTTCTTGTCGTCTACAAAACTAAAGTTTCTGTTTTTAAGTAATAAAATTTTAAGGCTAGTTAAATTTCAAAACAAAGATATTTCCTAATACATTTAGGCTTCTTTTATTCTTTAAAAAGTTTTGAAAATTACTTAAAATGTACGATTAAGGAATAATTTTAAACTTTCAGTAAATTTAGGTCTGAATTTTCTATTCATTTAAAAATAATATACTTTGGAAAATTTTACATTTTGAATATCTAGACCTCCGATTGGTTTCTTATCTACTGCTTTGATTCTATAATTTTTTTTATTATATTTGCGAATAACTTAAAATTTATTTTTCTATGTGAACTTTATTTTGTTTCTTTCTTGATATTTTATAGCTTCCTGAGAGTTATTTAAAATAGCAGGGACAGCAGTAAAGAACAAAGTCGAAAAAAACAATTTCAAGGAATAATTTATCTTCAATAAAATGTTATTAATCAAAACCTTTTATTGTAATGATTAAATTTAACATTAATTAAAAATTAATGATATGATATAAGAAAAAATTTGAACATTTTCTACATGAATTTTAATTTAAATAAAACTGAATACTCACATAAATTCCTGGTAAGTATGATTTCAAAAACATTATGATTGTATTATGATTGAATTTTTTATGGTTCTTTGATCAGTAAAAAATTAGAAGCTTCTTAATAGAGGAAGAGTTAGAGTAGAAATACATTGAAAAAAAATTTTAACTGAATGCATTTAATTATCAAGAAAAAAAATTTCTGACTCTATTACTGCATGGAATATAACATTAGACAAAGAATTTGGACAAATGAGTCCACCAAGATTAATAAATTCTAAATTGTATTGAAATTCTGATATGCTTAAGAAAAGAGTAAATTTCAAATAGATGTAAAACATTCTAAATTGTGACGACAAGAGAGATCAGAAAGTATTACATTTAACTAAATATAATTTTCGATAATTTGTTTAAAAAACTTATTGATTTATGTATTAGTTCAATTGTATTTCATTATTATTAATATTAAGTCGTTTTCTATGAGGGGAAAAATACTTAAAACTTTTCTTAGTTAAATTTATTGAAACATGGAATGAAATTCTCTATGATACACAAAGTTAAGGAAATAAGCAAACTAACGTATAGAGAGAGTTTTATTTTTCATAATTAATTTCTTTTAAAATTCATTTACTATTTTAAAAATTCGTATTGTACTTGAAAAATTTTAAACTCCGATAAAATATTATTTGCCTAAAATTTGAAATTTAAGTTATTAATTAATTAATGAAAAACCGTACAATATTATTCAGGAAAAAAACTGATTTCTCTGTTATTCATACTGGTTAAACCTGAAAAAGATCTTACCAACATCGTATTTAAGTAAGATGATTTATAATATTTTCAAATATCTTACATATAAAATTCTTCACCTGCTGCAATTATAACATTTATTCTACAATTAGATATTTAATATTTGTTTTTTAATTATAATGCAAATTCTGAATTCATAATTCATGTTTTTATGTTTGTCGTATCATGGGAAAAAATTACTTTTGCGCCATAACACACAACCAAATCAAACCATAATGCAAATTCTGGATTCGTAATTCATGTTTTTATGTTTGGCGTATCATGGGAAAAAATTACTTTTGTGCCATAAAACACAACCAAATCAAACCGTAATGCAAATTCTGGATTCGTAATTCATGTTTTTATGTTTGGCGTATCATGGGAAAAAATTACTTTTGTGCCATAAAACACAACCAAATCAAACCATAATTCATATTCAAACAAAAGAACACTTACCTTCTATAATATACTATTTACATAAAATGTTAAAAAAATAAATGTTAAGAAGAAAATGAAAAAAAACCGGATAATATTATGCAGGAAAAGCTTTTTTTCCTACATTGGTTGTAGTTATACAGCAGAAAGATCGTTTAAAACTATTTGACATAAACAAAATTCAAAATTCCAGTTACCAAAGCTGAACGTCGACATATTGATTATGTCATTCAAGAGGCTTGACAATGAATGAATAAATATATGAAATAATTTACAGAAAAAGTCTTATGAATGTCAATGGTAGCAATTGCTTTCCTATAAAGTTCTATTGAAATTGATCCTAAGGAAAGTCAAATTTTCGACATTATCCAATAATGAAATGAGCAACAATAGTTGACTCCGACATAAAAAAAGTTTTGTGTCATTTGCAAGTGAGGTATTCAAACATAATCGATACTGAAAGATTATTATTGTACGACTTATTTAAAGACTAACGCTATTGATCTTGAATTTCTAGTGCTTTTGAAGCCTTCCATACATGCAAAAGTTTTGTAAATAATGTATAGCAAAATATGGTAGCTGGCACATGATAATTGATACTAAATAATTTATCATTCTCTGCATGAAAAGTGTGTATCAGTTTGTTACTTTCTAGAAATTTCTGCACTAACTTCGAAACTTATAATCTATAATAAACTGAATGTATTTATTTACTCAGGGCATTATCAGATGTGAGGCCTTTGGATATCAACTGAAACAGCAATCATGCAAGAAGTATCTTTAACATTAGAATGAATTTTAGTTGTTTTATGTACATCTAGAATGCATTTACGAGTCGCTATTGGTGAGGTAAAGTATGTCATCCTTATCTTTTATCTACATTTAAATAATGGAGAGTTTTTTTTCTCTTTGTGGAGTTTCAGAAAAATAATTATCCTAAGTGTGGAAATTCTTTAAAGAATATCATTTGGCAGCTTTTTCCAATTCCTTATTTATAAACAAATTAATAATCGTTAAGTATTTTGTTACTTCCAATTTATTTATTTATTTTAGGATTCTTTTTCAGCATTAAAGAACGGTGTACAGACTACACTGGAAAAAATGGAAGATAGATTAAAGTTTTTACTTTATGTATCAGTGAACAGTTTATACTCTCAAATAGAGTATAATTATCATTACCATATTTATAAACCTTTTGCGATAAACATCAAATTCCACTTCCTACATCTTCTTTTTAAGAGCCTTAAGCCTCCATTTCTGTTTGGGTGAATCAAGATGATTTATTTTAATAAAAGCACGCATAACAGGAACTAAATGCAATTATGAAACCGACCGACATAAAACAAGTACAAACATATAAACGATATATAAGGCGAAATTAAAAGTTATAATTAGTAATAATACACCAAAATAAAATAAAAACAGAAATAAATCGAAGCATTTTTACTTTCTCGTATACGAAGTATACAATGAGAAAGTAATTTAATCGTCAAGAAATTCGAACTCGAGATTTTGACAAATCTCCACGTTTTAGACCTCCCTGAATCCGTAAAACACAATTTTAGAATCACGTCTGTCTGTGTGTCTGTGAACACGATAGTTCAAAATATATTAAAGCTACAGGTATGAAATTTGGTATGTGGTGTTTACACATAATTTATAGCTTTCTATCAAATTTTGGACAAATTCAGTCCACGGGAAGTCCGTCTGTCTGTATGTCCATGTTAATTTGAACGTCATAACTCACAAACTTAAATAGCTAGGTGGAGAAAATTTGGTACACACTTTTATCATCAGGAATATAGGTTGGTATCAAATTTTGGACCACATCCGTCAAAGGGTTGACTGTCTGTATAATTGCATACTTTTGAACGCAATAACTTCTTTAAAAAATTACTTCGATAAATGAAATTTGGTATGTGGCCTTCTTACCTTAATGGTAGATTTGTGTACACTTTTTGTGTCAATCGGTTAAAAAAAAGTTTACCAAATTGCAAATTTCGTGTTCTTTATCTTACACTCATCCCTATTAATAATCACGCCAGCTTCTAATTCCACTTCCGAGTTGGACGACCTTTGGAAATCGTGGTATGACGTTTCGCTTATTTTTGTTTCTCCACTGTGTTAGGGGTTCGTGTTCGTTTTACTGCCTTTTAACTTATTTTTTCCTCTACATGTGTTAGGAGTATACGAGAAAGTTTAGGAGAGACCACTCCCTCTGGTTAAATTAAGCTACTTAGCGGAAGTTGCCCTGGATAAGCATCTTAGTTTCGTTGAGGAAGATTAATTCTTTTAATTACTTGGATCAAAAAATAGTCAGTTAAAACAGGAACAGAAAAAATAGGCAGCATGTTGCATAGTCGCAAATGTGCAATGTGTATGGAATCATTTTTAGAGAAAGTACTATGTGGTTTCAGTCAGAGAACAATTATTTACATATAGAAATCATCAATTAAATATTTTAACAAAGGATTAACAGCTTGTGCTTAAAAATAAAAGAATCGATTTAAATTCTGAGTTTCTGAAACTGTTAAATAACTCTCCTAGATATGTACAGGCCGATGCAAAATTCAACGTATAAAAAATTAGTAGAACAATGAAACACAAAAATAAGTCGAAATCTCAAGTCGAAGTTTCTACCTAGTTTCAGTCAGAGAACAATTGTTTACATTTAGATATCATCAATTAAATATTTTAACAAAGGATTAACAGCTTGTACTTAAAAATAAAAGAATCGATTTAAATTCTGAGTTTCTGAAACTGTTAAATAACTCTCCCAGATATGTACAGGCCGATGCAAAATTCAACGTATAAAAAATTAGTAGAACAATGAAACACAAAAATAAGTCGAAGTTTCTACCTAGTTTCAGTCAGAGAACAATTGTGTACATTTAGATATCATCAATTAAATATTTTAACAAAAAATTAACAGATGGTGCTTCAAAAAAAAAAAGAATCGATTTAAACTCTGAGTTTCTGAAACTGTTAAATAACTCTCCGAGATATATACAGGCCGATTCAAAATTCAACGTATAAAAAAATAGTAGAACAAGGAAACACAAAAATAAGACAAAATCTCAAGTCAAAGTCTCTACATGGTTTCAGTCAAAGAACAATTGAAGAGCTGAGTGGATGAACATGTTAAGTGACAAATTTGAAAAAAATTGAGATAATTGGGCAAAAGAACACGATAAAGTCTAATTTAAATATAGGAAGTTCATTAAATCTGCAAAGTAAAAAAATAAAGAAGTTTTCAGTGGATGAACATGTTAAGTGCACGGTCTCTTGCTTTTCCCTCATGGAAGAACATGTTAAGGGCACTTAAAATTTTCTTTCATGAGAAATCCGTTAAACTTGAGTAAAATAACATCTACTTCCATTGAAACAAAATCGTTTTCTGCGCGGAAATATAATTAATGCAGACGAAAATATTGAGAAGACAATTCGAAAATAGAAATCGTTTGCTTTTAACAGAAGTTTTTGCAATAAATCTTTACAATTTTTCTATGTGGGCTTCATTGCGAGTTATACATCAAGTTGAACTGCATTGTATGGCAAAGCAAAGAGCAATTAACGGTAGGTAAAAGAACTTTTTGAAACTCGTGATTTTTTTTTTTGAATAATGGTTTATTTCAATGAACGAAATTTATTCTTATGCATTTGTACCAGGATACTAACTATTTTATTTTTACTTTAAAAATTTTCCATTGATCACTAATTTGGTTTGTTTAGCTATTTGTGTTTTTGCTTTTTTTACACATTTTTATTTAATTTGAATTGTTTCATGTATGTTAGTAACAATGCTAAAAACGATGTTTGTTTGATTAAAACCTTAAATACCACATTCATTTCCATATTCCCAAGACATTCATTTCGATGCTCCCAAGACAGTGATAAGACTGCTTTGAAGAAAGATTCACGGGTACCACTAAACTCTTCAGTACAAAATCTATTGATTAGGCAAATTCGTGAAAAGCGAAATATTTTTATGAAAGTAAATCAGGTTAAGAAATAATATCATAAAATATATACATGTAATAGTCTCACTTAATTTTACATATTTTAAAATCTTAGCACAATATTAATGTATTCCGAAATCATTTTTCTTAAACTCCAGTTTCGTTTTTTCCCAGTGCTGGAGGTATATTAAATCTAATGTTTTGACATATTTATTACTAAAATAATATTTTAATTACTTTCACACGCCCACAGAAAATCATTACGACGTCTTCTTGGAGCCAGAATTTTCCCTAAAACACTTACGTGATTTACTAAAAATAGCTATTATTCCCTTCACTTTGATCATGTGTCTACATGTTTATCCCCCTATCTGAGAGAACGCATTTATCACAGAGAAAAAGAATTCTTCTTCTCTGTGGCATTTATTTTCTGCTCTCTTTCGACTTGAAATTTTCATACGAGATGTACGTATATTCCGCTACTCTCCCATAATAAATAAAAAATAATTACTAACTAGTCTTGTTCCTTATTTAACGACTACAACAAAGAAATCATTTTATACATTTATTTTTAAAATCATTTTTAAAAACTACCCTCTTATTAATGAGCTGAAAAGCAGATTTCATTATTTTAATTACTTTTTACTTTTTAGTCTTTTATTTAAAATTTATTGTTATAGGTATTATTAAATATCATAATAATTTTTCTCAAATTAAGGAACCAAAATTTACTTATGTTAAGGAATCAATTGATAACCGAAGTTCTGAAAATATTAAAATAGTTTATTGTCAGCAAGAACACACAAGTGTACAAGATTTCAAATTGCACTAGTAAGTGAATGAAAAATGAATTTTAGAATTCTATTTTCACAAAAAAGAAAAATCCATATTAAATGAAATTGTAAAAATATGATGATAATATTTATGACAACCAAAGAATTAATACTCTTATTTTTATTGTTTCCCAAACTTACAGATTATTTTGTGATCTTCTTATGTGTTTGTTGTGCTATTTCAACATCCAATTTGCTTTATTTTTGTTGTTCAACTTGTGTTGAAAATATATAGAGCTTTATAGTAATACAATTTTGCCAATTCATTATTATTTGTACGTATTTAATCTTCCATTATTACGCTGTGCAGAAAGTAACATGCACTTAACATGTTCTTCCATGACTAAGCAAACGAAGTTTTTTGACGCGTGAATGGAAGAATATGTAAGTGCAAAAGATTATTAATTTTCTCTATAATTAAAGAAGCTATAACCATGTAAATAAACATAAAATACTTTGAATGCTTTCTCTTCACAAAAGTTCCGGAACAGCAATAATTGAGTGAAAAAAATAAAAAAGTGTAACCTCTAAACTTTAAAGCTCGTTTTCTGAAATTCGCTTAATTGTCACTTAACATGTTCATCCACTCAGCTCTTCAATTGTTTACATTTAGATATCATCAATTAAATATTTTAACAAAAAATTAACAGCTTGTACTTAAAAATAAAAGAATCGATTTAAATTCTGAGCTTCTGAAACTGTTAAATAACTCTCCCAGATATATGCAGGCCGATGCAAAATTCAATGTATAAAAAATTAGTAGTACAAGGAAATACAAAAACAAGTCGAAATCTCACAAAAATTCAGGACCAAAAACACCATCCGGGTGAGTTAGAGGACGCTGTTCAACAGCATTCCATTGAAAAGTGCAAATCATTTTAAGTTCCAACTGCATTCAGAGCTCACGAAACAGTTTACGAATAATTCATTGTTATCACCACGCATATTCCCGAACTCGGAGCCAGAAGTTTACGAATACTGAGAATACAGACATGGCGACTTCTTCGTAAGAATTTCCATAGCCGTCTGCACTGCACATGTCCGCGATATTCGAAGTATTTTGGAAAGGGTTCTCAATTCCTTGCGCCACCGCTCTGAAACTTATATAACAGTGAACAGTACATATGTTGAACAATCGTGTGGATTTGGACGTGTGCCGATATGTCTAAGAGTAAAGCATACTAAATAAAAAATATTAACCCGTTGCTGGTTTGTTATTCTGTATCTTAGCGATGATATTTAATGACATATATTCCTATCAATGGCGGTAGTGAACTCAGAAATGAGGAGAGCTGCAAAAAAATGTTTACCAAGAGAATACAATTTTAAAAGCTACTTTAGCTCTAAGTAGGCCATTAAATTTTAATTCAAATTCAGATGTGAAGTTTCCTGCTTTTCAAACAAAGTAAATAACCAGCATATAACATTTTCTATTAGTTTTACTAACAAAAATTAAAGTGAATGCTGATGTGACGATTCCTCTGACGAAAAAATAATAATAATAATCGGAACTCCACATATACATTTCTCTCCTTGCCCAGTTCACTCTATAACACTCTTCCAAAAATGAATATAAAATAACTCATATTCAGAAAAATTTATTTTTAAGCTAAAGCATGTTAAATACATTTTTACTGAAATACTCTAAAAATTTGAAAGTTTTAAAAGAGTATTATTTGCTTGAATATGTTGTCTCAACACGAACAGGAAGCGAAACTCATAAACAGCCAATGAGATTGCAACTTGTGTGAGAGTCAGGAAAAAAGAAAAATATATTTAAAAAAGAATATTTTTTTTCGTTCATTTGGCTCCGTGCCAGACAGAGATGTGTTGACTTTCAGCCCATAGTCCAAAAGAAGAAACAGTTGCTTTTTCACTCCGGAACTTCTGCTCAGTCAACGAATTTCGGGGGGCAGATTATTTTGCAGCTCAGGCCTGCGTTTTGTATTCATTTTATGCCTTTTTTTTCAATTTTTTATTACTTAAGTCATTGAACTCTGAGAGTGGAAAAGTAAGCAAATAAGACTAGAAACAAAAAATCCAAGTTTAAAAAGCAATTTCAGGAGGTGCTGCAGCTCTGCAGTCCTAATGGACGAGTCGTCACTGATTCCTATGTTATTTCCTGCTTTCAACCTTCCGTAACTTTTTGTACTCCGAATTTTGAACACAGTCCAGGAAAACCCTTCTAAGCGGCCACTTCTCTTAACGGCCTCTTTTCTTTGGCAATAATTTTTGATCCATGAACATAATGTTATAATAACTTCATTTAGCGCTCATTGGAAGCCCTGTCAGAGAAAGGTTTATCACTCGTAACCCATTTAGCGCTCATTGGAAGCCCTGTCAGAGCCAGGTTTATCACTCGTAACCCATT
>BGPR01016064.1:15202-26657 GCA_013235015.1 Araneus ventricosus
TAGCGCTCACTGGAAGCCCTGTGAGAGCTAGGTTTATCACTCGTAACTCATTTAGCGCTCACTGGAAGCCCTGTGAGAGCCAGGTTTATCACCCGTTATCCTTCAATGACATGCATTCCTTTAACCTCTCTGACCTTGGATTTTTTATCGAGAGAAGCGGAAGTAATTATGGAATAAAAATATTCAGACATCAAAATCAACACCGCTACCGAATTTAATCATTCCTTTCATAATATGGAGAGAAAAGTGAACTTCGGCCTCCACCGGGGTTGGGGCTTTAAGAGATCATATGTGCCTTTTAGCCGCTGATTCGGGCGCTGACAAAGAAGCTGCTTATATCAATAGCAAACGAAATTTTCAGCTGAAAAGACTTTAGAAAAAATAGATGATATTATTGCCCATTCCTCAACAACTACCGACCAAACAATTAGGGATTTATTTCTCAAATTAAGGTATCCGACTACGTTCGGAGGCCTTTTTTTAAATAATGATATTTGAAGCAATATTTTTGTATTTTTATATGACATTTATGTTAAAACTTAATAAATCATAGAAAAAAGTTTAATGAATTAAATATATTTTTAAATATTTGGAAAAACTTTGATTTTTTTGCACTAAATTTGACCATTTTTCAAACACTCTCGTTCAAAAAGAAATAATCAGAATGATAAATCCTCTAGTACATGCAATCCTTCAACTATTGGCTAGGTCCTGAAGCAAACGTTTTGCAATATCTCTAAAAACATGTAAATTATAAGAGTTTTAGTGTGAAATCATGAAATTTTCAAGAATTTTGGCCTTTTTTTAAACATTAAAAGCTACACAACTTTTTAATGGAGCTTTATTTGACTTATATTTTGGTTCATTACCTAGACAATATAATAAATAATATGTATGCCAAATTTGAGACGGATATTTTAAGTTCAATTTTAGTTATCGTGTTTGAAAAATGAAAATTTTGCAAAAAATCACATTTCGAGAAAAATGAGTTTAAAGTTTATGTTTTTAATTTACGATGAGAAGAAAAAAGAATTTTTCTTCAATATTCCCCAGTTTTGTAGGCTAGCCCTTAGTTTTTGCCAGCTTAGCACATTTTTAAAAATTTTCATATTGGAAATTTTTTTTAGTCGTTTTCTTGAGCCTTATGTGTCATTATCTTTTTCTATCATTCAGCCGCCATCGAGAGATTTGAATATTGTTTTTCAGTCAAATAACTTTATATTGCCTATTAGTTGATCTCTGGAGATACTTTTAGTGATTGATATTGATCATAAGTACAATTTATGTACTTTTCCTACGTTTAAAATAAAAAATTACATCATTAACGGAGAATCAAGATACTGCAATGATTCAAATATACCTAAATTTGCAACAATGTCATAGAAAACAAAGAAATTCACACTGAAAAATGTTTCAAAATAATACCTGGTATATGTAAAATAGTATAAAACAAAAATAAACAATAAAATTTAAATATCTTAAGTAAAAACAATGAAAAATGCTTCTTTATCGTATTATTTACCACTCCATTTTCAACTGTCAAGTTCTACTAAAATGTCTCTAATTTCACTTCTGATCATCATAGATGTAAAATAAAAACTGTTTTGAAAACTAAAAACAATAGGCTTTCAGATAAGACATTAAAAAAAAATTATGATTTTCGGTCAAAAATGGGTTTTCGAACGTATGCGGATTTAAAAAAAATTAAAAGTGGTACCTCCACAAAAGCTGAAAGTTCTAAGCAAACCCAAAGAGTATATTTTTTCAAAAGAAATTAAAAATTTTGAGATACTTTATATTTTAGATAAGTCTTATAAATAAAGTGAGTTCCGTTTGGATTTATTACGAAGCTGGGCAGCTACCCAAGAGTGAGCGTGCGCATTATTATTATTTATGACCAGCTGCAAGATAGATTATTAACGAAGATGTTTTGTTTGAGTTCCGATAATAATTAAGAAAATCGATGTGTCCGCCTCATCCCCATACGTTGGCTGCAATGCGAAGTCTCATTACAGATTTTGACTGGAAAATAATCCTTCGTCCTCCTTACGGTCCAGATTTCGCACCCAATGATTTTCTTATATTTTTGCAAATGTAAGCCTTTTTTCAGGCTAGGCGTTCCAGGATGACGATTTTATGAAACAAGTACTTACCTCCTGGTTATCATCATATGATGCATTTTTCTTCGATATTGGAATACATACAAAACGTTCAACGCGTATGGCGATTATATTAAAACATAGTTCAAGGGATACACATAAGTTAACAATAAGGTGCTTTGTTCAACTACATTTTGTGTTCTTTTAATTGGCTAAAGAAATTTACCTTTTGGGTATCCTAAATATAATGCTTTAGAGTGAAAAATCAGTTATTAGTACTTGTCATGTTTTTAATTGGAAATACTAGCAATAAAAAACGCTTAAATTCCACTTTTAAATTCTTTGTTTTCCAAGAGAATTCTCGAAAATTCAAAAATATTATATTTCTTGAAGCCTAGTTAGTTTTATTGAGTGAATGATAGGCTAAATTCATAGATATTTCTATAAGTAACTGCATTTTGTCGATTTTGTTTAAAAATATTTTTATTTATATTCTCAGACCTCAGTTGCGAATTGCGCACAGTTTCTTTGCAAAACAAATTTATCACATGCTCTCTTTTTAGTGGGTACCATTTATAAACATAACAACGGAAAGTGGAAGAGTGATTATGTCAGGCCCTCTGGCAGAAGCATTCGATATCGTAGCAAGACGAGTAAATTTCACGTAAGTAGTGGTTTCTTCCGTAAGAACTAATTTATATATATGTATGAAAAATTTTCACGAATAAAAGCAAAGAATTTACACTCGATCCATTTCTTTATTTCATCTCTTTATATTTACGAAGAAAATTTCTTTTTGACTCATTATCTTAGAACAGTAGAGCGAAAGTATGTATGACCAGAAACCAAAATGACGTGCGTTAAGCACAGCGTCCGAAAAAAAGGGGGGATCGTAGCGCCCATGTGCCTGAAATACTGTTGGAAACGGGAAAAGTCCCTGATAGGGGCTCTCGAAAACATGCATCTTCTAGCGAATCTTTAAGTTAAAGTGAAAGTGGTTTTTATATTAGAATTTAAGAAGAAATAATGAGTTTATAAATTAAAAAGTTAAGCAGAACATTTAAAAACAGGAAAATTTTAAATCATTATATATATATACATTGTCTCATAAGATTATATATTATATAATCTATAATCTTATGAGATAGATGGCAGAATTTCATAATTCAAAAGCAAAGTTATTAATGCTTCTTGAACATTGTTGCAATATGAAACAAGAATACGAAATTTATGGAAACATATCTACCGGCCAACAACTTTGAGGTGCATGTAATATAACAGCATACGCCTTATCAGAACAAAAATATATGACATTTTGGGAGTTATTCTTCGATATTCTGAATGCTATAAAATATCATGAAGATAACATAGCAATAGTAGACATCATTTTTTCGACTTTGGTACAATGCATAATAACATCGAAACTTTCACATGTACCAAAATCAAAATAATTCCTTAGCAGTTTGGTTAGGATTGAGTGTAAGTGAGAGCATAGCAAAAACGAAGGGCACTGGAGGTCAATTAATTCTCAGCGAATAGACGTCTGATAAAAAAATCATCAGGTGATCAAAGTATAATCATGTTATACTTTGATCACCTGATGTTTTTTCCTTTTTTAAAAGTTCGACATAGTCGTGCCAAAAAGAGAAATAAATACTTTATTCGGAATGGAAAAAAAAGATAAACATTCCAAACTGAAGCATTTGTTCGACTGTCGATAAAGAGCTCCAGTTTCTTGATAAGCTTTAAGCCTTACCATCGACAGTGTAAGTTTCAAGATAATCCTTCACTCCCCTTATTTGAAGAGATAAATCTGCAAAAGTGACACTTTGATTACTTGTCTTGTGGTTTTTCAGAATAGAACCTCCATTGTAACGAATCCCCTATCGTTTCAAGGCAGACAACAATCGAACAGCAGTCATCTACTAAAGTAATATGGCTTCTGCAGACTTGATCACTCTGAATAACTAACTTTCCTCAAAACTAACAACGCGCCAAAGTACCTTTCATGGTCGTTAAGTGAAAATCATCTGAGTGCCCGAAACCAACCAAACATTCATTACAGGGTTAAGATGCAAAAAATAAAACAAGATGAAACTTCATAAATGCGTTAAAATTATTTTAAAGCTGTTAAAAAATGTCAGAAGAAAAAAACTTTCACAATTTTTTTTTCTTTTTGAGAAATTACTAAACAGTTCTATGGGCATGGAGTTTCTCTTCGATTTCATACTCAAAACTAAAACACTTATTATCAGCTGTCTTGTTGTTGTTATTGATGATCCCCGAAGATCAGCAGAGCTATATTAGGTCCATGAGCCTCTGCACCCTAAAGAAATCCAAAGTCAGCAGAGGATTAGAAACAAGATCCTGTTTGAAAAGCCTCAGACATGCAAGAGTCTGATCAGATGTGGCCTGTTCTGCAGTACATTTTGGGCAGATCTCAAAACACTTAGAATTATCAGAGAAAGATCAAACTTTTGATATGCCCACTAAGGAAGCGAGTAAGAGTTGTTTGGTCGCGTCTGTTGCAGTCAATTGATAGACAGCCACCTGGTCGAGAACCTTGATACCAGTGATGCACCGATGGAATGTGCCCATCATCCCCATCAGCTGTCTTAAACCCTTCTAGCATATGGTTATATATATAGACTGCTAGCATATGGTTATATATTGAGAACACTATCTATGAAACGATTAACATAGAGGGGTTGCCGAATTTGGACAGGCGATTGCGTCTACATTGGACCGGTATCATAACTTAACTAAAATAAATTCTATAAAATAGTTGAGTAGTAAAATAAGCAAATTATCTTGTAACAATATAAATGTGGGGTACGAAATCATATTTAAGAGAAAGCGTTGCGTGCTTACAGTTAGAGAACGCCTTTTTAGATTTAGTCGCCATCAATTAGTTATTTTAACGAAGAGCAAAAAGTTCTTTGTCTTGTTTCATTTCCTTAATGGGACAAGTAGTGATTATAACTGTTTTCTGTGTTGTTCCTGTATTTCAAGATAAAAATGCCATTGATTTAAACAGTCAAAATTAGGCAACTTTTGTGGTGCAATCTAGGCAACGTTTGCACAACAACTTTAGGACAATTCCTTTACCTTCTTTTTAAACTATTTTAATAAAATTATTATAGTAAATAGTAGATAAACAAATTCTCTATGAAAGGATATATAACAGATTTTCCGGCTTACTTTAAAACAGTCAAAGGAATAAAATAAATAGTAGGACACTAAAACCATCAATGCTGGATCAAAAAGAACAAAAACTATAGATAGGGCCAGGCGGGGAAATTGCGAACAAGTAATAATTGGGAACGGTGGCTACAGAGCGCATTGGTGAGGCCCTAGCGAGCTGACAAACATGTTCTTTGATTAAGACACTCTAGAGGAAGGAGAAAAACACTTTCTTACTTTTTTCAACGTTATTTGGTAACGTTTGTTACCTTTAATCACAACCGCGCTCAGAAAAGTGAAATCAAAATTTCTTAAGTGTCAATTTTTGTTCTCTACGCCGATTATATGCACGCTGAGTTACTAATTTACATATTTCTTAGATCTGTAGAAAATAACGATTACGAGAAACTTCTGTTTTCTTTTCTGAATTTCATCTTGAGGAACGAGTTAGAGTTCTTAATTACCTCTAACAATTTTTACTGCGGGGTAATTGAGAATGGCTTCTAATATAGCTAAAATCTTTATTTTTTATGCATTTATAATATTTATTATTTCATAATGAGCGATTTTATATTTAGAAGCATGGTTGCGTTCTGTCATGTCAGCAAAATTTACTGTTTTATGTCAAATTATCAAGGGACATTATAAAAAATTACCATGTGAGCTACATAAATATTACTTTTTACGTATGAAATTTCGTTATTAATAATGGTCTGAAGCCGTTTGACTTTAAGTTTGGAAGAAAACAAGAAACTGATGACGTGAAAGAAAAAAACGAAATACTGATGAAGGAATCTGGAGATGAGGATTTTGACTCTTTTCAACAAGAATTGGATGCTGAGGAGATGGAGGAAGTAATTTATCTGCAATCATACATGCTTGGTTTTTCAACAAATCTTTTTGTTCTGATATATAATCTTAGAGGTTCCAGAATGAAGGCACATTATTCATGCTTCTGAGAGATTCAAGAAGTTTATGGCGGTGATTATGATATGACACGTTTCAGTACCACCAATTTGGCTAAATCAAAATTTGTTTCGGTGGTGCATGACCAGTTTGCCATTTCCGAGAATCAATTAAAAACTGTACTCCCAGATCATATCATTGAAGTAGATTGTAGGAAAGAATTATCTGGTTTTCATGTAGCGTCTATGTCAATGAAAAATTAGTAGAATAGTGAATTGAATGTTCCATTTCTTGTGTAAAACCTACTTTCGAATACTAAATTGAACTACAGTCGGACCTCTATTTAACGAACCTCTGTTTTGCGAATTTCTCTATTTTGAGAACCTTTTCTTGGAACCAAGAACATTTTGCGAATTTCTTCGTAAAATAACCTCCAAATAGCGAAGTGCATTCTCTATTTAACGAACTTCTTCTTGTGATCCAATATTTCTTTTTCTCATTTCTCAAAACATTTCTAAACATTTCAAACTTATTCTTTCTTTTAACACATTTTATGGTGATCAATGACCTTGAAACTGGAAAATGTCAAAGCGAAACTGCGTGAGCATCAAAGAAAAAAAATTAATTCTTCCTGAGGTGGATAAAGGCGTGAAAAAAAGGATATTGCTTTAAAATTTGGTATTCCTCCAAACAGCTTATCAACCATAATAAAAAAAATCGTGATAAGATACAAAATTATGATTAATCGAATTCTTGTTCAAAACGTTTAAAAGCATGTGTCTATGAAGATGCGGATGAGGCAGTTTTGAGGTGGACAGTGTGAAAATAAAAACAATACAGCAATAAATTGCGATGAAGGCGAAGATGGAAATGATAATGATGCAGAAATCAGCAAACCTTCGTATGATGAAATGCTAAAATTCATTAATTTTAATATAAAATTATTTTTTTAAAAATTAAAAATACAGTGTATTCTCCTACAATGTTTTGTTTTATTCTTGTTTTCCATGCAGATTTCTTTTTGATGGGTAAAATATATAAAACAAATAGATATATTAATTTACAAAATAAAGGATGATTAATTACTTTCTTAATAATATTTAGTGTTTATGAATTTAAAATCTGTTTTGTGTAGTTTAAAGTATTTTAAAAAGTAAATATCTATTTAATGAATTTTCCATATAACGAATTTTTTTTCGGAATTTAGCGACTTCGTTAAATAGAGGTCCGACTGTATTAGCTTCTACTATTTTTTATTTGTGATTTTTAAGTCTTACATATTTCCTTCCAGTGTGTCATAATATTCAATTATTTCAGTTCTATAAGGATTCACTTTTCCCGACAAAATTTTAGTTAGAATTAAAATTACACCAAATTTAAGGTAGTAAATAGTTATAATTGTTTATATGCGATATTCCATAAAATAGAAAACATTTTTGCTGAAAATCGATCAAAAAACAATATTTTGTGATTATTGGGAAAAGGCAGTTAAAGGCATTTTGAGGCAATATACAGTAGTTTCTAATAATTTCAGATATATTACCTTCAAATAAATTCGTTATTGTGATTAGAACCAGAAATACGTGTTCCCAATTACCCCGCAGTCTCTGGGGTAATTTGGTAACACTTCGAGGTAAAATAAGAACGCTCCTAAAAGTGAGGTTGATTAATTAATAAATTATTTTTGGAAGGAGCAATTCTTTAATGAACCCCACAGAATATGTTTATGCATTCACAAAAATTATAGGCCTCTTCTCCATCGCATACTATCCTTTGAAATAGAAAAAAATGACAGAGCATGCAAAATTCGTCCCCAATTACCCCAACTGACCCTATGTATCATTTGTGAAGAAACAGAGGAAGGCGAAAAAGTTATACATTGCATAAAATGCCATTCTTAGTTTCAAGCATTTTGTACTTGCATGAATTTGAGAATCAAAATATATTTTTGCTGTAATTCTACTTAAAGAAATTGGTGGGGTAATTTGGGAAACCAGTTTCCTTAATTGGACCGACCACACAATTTTTCAAGCTATTCTATTTTTTCTCCTAATTTAAAGTCATAAAATGTCGATATCTTTCTAATTCTTAACGGCCTTCAAGTGAAATTTTAATGTAAGTTGACCTGTATATATATATAGCTCTTAAGTCATGAAAGCAAAATCACGCTACGTTTCGCACATGCGCGGTAAAAAATCATTTACTAAATATTCATATTTCCTTTAATATTCAAAGTAGTTACTTAAAACTTTAATACAATGCTTTTCTAACATATTGTCACGTAATCTGTAAGTTTCGAGTTTCGAATAATTTGGCCGAAAACTTTGTATTTTATGAGCGAAAAACATGCAGGAAAATTTTTGAATTTTTTTTATTTTTTTATTTTTATATCATCCTGAATATTCTTGCTCTTTTCACAAAAATTCATGTAAATATTGCGTATATCAAACAAAGACACTGATGAAAGTTGTCCAACATTGTTAGTTTTCTGTGAAACGGGATGAGCCTAAGTCCTTTTCTTCTTCATCAGTTTCTGGTCGGTGCTGTAAATGCACTGGTGGCCGCATCTTCAATGTAAAATTTGAATTCAAGCCTATTCTTCACATGGTCGGAGTTCAACGAAAATTTATGATGCCTTTCGGGAAATGTTCGAAAATATTCCCCAAAAGTGTGTTCACATTACCTACTTGTATGTTAACATAATAAATTATGTTTCTTCAACTAGATATGCATGAAAATCATTCTTCACCCTTTTCCGATTAAACCATAGTATATAGAAACCTTAAGAAGTTTCCGAAATAATATGCATTTGAACTTTCGTCGTCACATTTTCAAAATTCCATAAAATTTAAAAATTATACAATTTGTTTTTAGCCTTAACCCCATCAACATTGTTTCTGCGCAACGCGCACTAAATGTTTTTTGCAATCCTGTTTTCAAGACGGAAATATGTAAAAAAGACAATAAATCGTCTTGAGTCAAACAACGTCTACTTTGTATACTTGTTGCGGCTCTCTTTATGGACGAGTTTTCTATTTTGTTTATTTTGATTCACAGGTAGTTTTCCGGCAGCCCTTCGATTTAAGCAATCGCCAAAGCCGTTTGGATACTTTATCAAGCGCCAAGTTCGAATCAGTTCTTTCTTTAGTACACAAAGCGTTGAATTTTATGTTCTTTCAGTTCGTTTAATTCTTTTTGTTTAAAACAGCTAAAAAAACTCTTAAAAACTGTTAAATTCCTAATGGAAAGATTGTAATTAGCTAAATTGTCTGTTTGAAAATTTAATAGCCAAACAAGTGTTAGAAGTCGCCAAACAGAGTGATAACAAACAATTATGGCAGCCTCTCCCAAAATGAGGCTCTTATTTTAAATAAGCATTGAGAGTTACAGCGATAGGAACAACAAATTTACTGTTTTTAAAATATCCTTAAACCATAAAATTAAGCAACTCATCTTTAAACATTAATTAACATCTTCAAGCAAAGTGTTGACGTTCTGAAGATTTCCATTGGCATAGCATTATCACCGGAAACCGGTGAGTATAGCGTAAGTTCAACTTCACCGCATATAAACAAAACAGGAAACTCGTGCATACTCTCCAAGCATTTTTGAATTCGCTCCCTTATCTTTTGATTAAAGCCCGCCAAATGATAAGTGATCACGTCATAAAAATCCCAGTCGAAAGTGCAGAAGCCTCAATCCATTTGACGAGATCTTAAGCTCTTTGACAAGATAACTAACATACAAAAACTCCCGTGAATTTAGTGCAGACAGTTTGATAACAAATGATGGATCCTTATCGAGTAAATTTCTATAAATGACAATCTCTTTTAAAGGCGCAGATTAAAAACTAAGAAATCAAATAGAAAAAGTTTTAAAGAATCGACTGATACTAACAGATAGGATACAGCGATTATTGTCTTGATGGCAAAGTATATGCAAAATCACATAATATGTAAAATCTGTGAAATAATTACTGATACTTTCTTTATTTTTGGAACAATGAATGCATTAACTTTAAAAAGAAAATATTATTCCTGTTATCGGGTTCACATAATTAACTTATATTTATCTAATTTTAAGTGCTCATATTCAAAGAGAGTTGTTTATACGATATACATATATAGGAGAAACTGGGGATATTTGACCCTACTTAATTTTCTCAGATGGTGAGATAATTGTTAATATGTATGTGCCATCCCTATCTAACCTTTGCTCATATGGTCTGTTGGAGGGGATTTTCACTCCAATCTGTAGGGAAACATTCAAATAGTGTAGGGAATTCCAATGGTGTAGGAAAATATGCTTTGAGGGCCCAGAAGTAAATTTTCCCTTTTTCTTTCTTCTGTGAATTGGTAGTTTACTCTTGAAGATACGATTAATTAAAATATTTCTAAGTTATAAGCTTACTTAAAGCTATAATTTAATATACGATGCTGCATAATATCTTAATTCAAAGTGGTTTAATCCTTAGATTATTTGGAAAAAGTCAATTTAGGGATACTTGACCCTGCCCAGTTAGAAATACTTGACCCTACCTAAAAATTTTACAAAACAAGAATTGATATAGGTATATGTAGGTACCATTTGATATTTACTGCAGCTTCTATGCTTGTAGCCGGCCGAAGTACATTGAATGGTTGGATCTAATTTCTGGTGGAATTACTAGCTAATATGGTATCTCAAATAATCGTACTAGCAACTCCTCGCCTTCATTATCGGAACAATAGCTAATGATCTTGGTAGATGAGTTTTATATTAGAATAAATATTTTAAAATATTTTGTAAATAATTATTTAAAGAACAAAATTTCTTTTTGATGTGATAATTTCAAATAATGCAAATAATCACTTTAGTAAGAATTTTAAAAATAACTGAAACTTATTTATTCCATTTTTCCTTGCTTGAAAATAAACGACTTTTATTCATTTATTATTTTAATAAAAATCTTTTGCTCGAACTGTTTGTCCTCTTTTAGTTTTATTTAACTCTCTAATCATTCCATTGCTATAATTTTTAGCATTTAATTAAATCAATATTTATTTAATTTGAATTAATTTAATTTAATAACTAGATTTTTATCTAATCTTTTGAATAACCGTTTACTTCACATGTACTTAAGCAGCCATAATGACCGATATTCAGGTCGGAGGATTAAATTCCTCCATTTCGGTTGAGTTCATCTCTTTGTTAGTTTGAATTTTCTCGTAGAATATATCTTTCTTCTATTGCGTTTGTTTCCATTTTAATATTAGTTGAACTGAGTA